>JBANRG010000124.1:0-112996 GCA_037954225.1 Stygiomarasmius scandens | reverse complement strand
CGTACCCTGAATCCTGTGGTGTGATCTCGAGCCTGGAGTCGTCAACAACAACGAAGGGGTTACGGATTATATCGGTGTGTCTGTCATTCAAACTAATATCTAACATTTTTAATGCGTTGATACAGAAAGTATACTTGACACGAGAAACCCTTTTCAGCCTCCTCCACTGTAAGCTCAGATAGTGGAGTTAACTTTCCGCTTTTATGGGATTCTTGTTGCGCCAAGCTAGTCCCAGACTTGAATATCTTCTGTTGGAGAATTTGTAAATACAATTTTGTACTGGTTTAATTGTTGCCCGTCTTTTTTTCTATAATTTCGACTTCAGTGCTATGTCATGTCGTGTCCAGTGCTTGTTATTTCTATTGTATATTATGTCTGAAATAAGTATCAGCATATTAAGTACTCAAGAGACTTCTTTCAAGGGTCACACATATTTGAAGATAAAAAAATCGCAGTCACTCATTAAGATTTGCGGCAATTTGTGGAGTGCGGGAAACTCTGAAGTTGTACGGGAATCTGATTGTGTGGGGAAATTTTAGTGTGCGGGTGCGGGAAATAGTGTAGTTGTGTGGGAAACTTGGGCAATAATTTTTGTACAAATTGAACAGATATTGAACAGCATACCATACACCCGCACCACTACATCTGACACCCGCACCACCAGGATTTGAACCCGCACCAGTTGATTCCGCACCCGCACCACTAAAGCCCGCACCCGCACCACAGAAGCCTGAACCCGCACCACTTATCACCGCACCCGCACCACTAAGGCCTGCACCCGCACCACTCATCACCGCACCTACACTGCTAGCCTCAGCACCCGCACCAAAACTGGTGCGGATTCCCACGGCTGAATACAATGGGATAGTGGCTGTGCACATCACCTACCAGCGCCGCACCGAATACTGGTGCGGATTCCCACGGCTGAAGAGCAGTGGGATAGTGGCTGTGCTTATCCCAGTGCGGGCATGCATGACTATTTCCAAGTTTTCTACATGGTATTACTTTCTCAAGTACTTTTACACTTGATAACAATTATATTACTAATGTTTAAATGACAGTAACAGCTTCTAAGCATGTCTTTTTGATTGTTTACCTATCTCTAGATATATCTTTGAGCCTGACCAGCTACTGTAATAGATACTGGATTAAAGGTAATTCTGTAATAAAGTATAGTTTGTCAGGACCTGTCAAAGGCTAGTAATTGTCTCTTGCCATTTCTTCTCTTTGCTGGCATTATAACTATTATAGCATTCAACTATTATTTTCACAGGACACAAGAATGCCAAAATCATGAAAATATCTATCAATGAGTAGAATATACTGGATACACAAGCAGCTTTCAACATATTCCAGCACTGATAATGAGGAGACATTGGAGTAATAATGGTTGTAGTTATTCATAGTATACTATGAATGGATTCAAGCAATTAGACCTAGAATACCAAAGGTTTCTTTAGCTACATTGATGAGATATGAAAGACTGCCAACTACCAGTTCTACTATATAAATATTTGCAAGAAATATTCCTAACACATGTTAATTAATATTCTGAGTTTGGATCCTGAATACTCCAGTAAAAACTATGTGTGATTCAAAATTTTTCGATGGAATACTAAGTGGGTACTTGAAGATGGGAACACTCTAAGTAACATGCGCTTTCTCTTACAGTCTTAGGCAAGTATTCAAGAACTCTTTGATCTTGTGTTTTTTTTTTCAACATCAGTAAGATCTAGATCATACTTGTGCCTGAGAGCAACTTGGTAAGATCAAATCAAAAGCATGTTCTTTTTTATGATAGTAAATCAAGTATGTAGAAAGAGTTTTCAGATGTAGATTTTGAATTAAGCCACATTACTAGTTCTCCACATAATTATGTATACCATCTGCTGGACTCAAAATGCAATCAATCTGCAAATTGGCTGTATTAAAGATATAGTATACACTAAAAAAATGGATTGATGCAATTGCTAATGAACTTATTATTACTCTTTCTTCTATGAGAATATCTTATAGATAGATTCCTTATGGTGATCCTTTTGTAGTTTCTGTATGAGAACTTGTCAAGAATAGCTGCCCAGAATATAAGTACTGGACATTAGCCTTGACATCAAGTGCCACTGTGCATAAGAAAATATTTGACCTGTCATTGCTTCTCATAAAGGGCTTAGCTTTTATGAATCTGATAATTTATATGACTAGCCTTTCACCTGTACAAATTAGAACTGCATGAATGTTGAGCCAAAATAGGCCAGGAATTTTTTGTTCAAAGTTCTGTATTTTATTTGAAAGCTCATCATCAATGGTATTGTTGTTGTGGATTTGATATAAAATACATATAATTTATGTGCTGCATGGATTTACTGTTTATCCTATATTTGATGTAGAAATTGTTAGGGAAAGGGTTTCTTCTTCTGTAGCATTGTTTTCAGCCACCATTTATACTGATTTGGTGCTATCTGTGCTATATTGAATGTGCCTATTATTGCAAACTTGAACTGATTATCTATATCAAAAGATAGAACATTCTGAAGTGCAATAGGCACACAAGTTGTCTTATTGTACAAGAATAATTTAACTTGTTTATCTTTTAAAGGTATCTCACTATTAACCTATCAAAATAATCTATTGCATGCTAGTATATCAGTGGAATGTCTCCTGAAGTTGGCTGTTGTGTATCAATTCCAGATTAGAATTGTCAGAATAATTAAAGGCTTCGATAAGTGCTCTGAAAGAATAAATATGAGAAACCTTCTGATGTCACTCTACAGAATTATATAGAGTTTGCCTATTTTCTGTAAGTATTATTCAATATATAATTGTTGCTAGCATTCATTAAACCATCTGAGAAAATAAGATATAATTATATTTGGGCCTGATCAAACTACTTGATTTCCTTGATCCTGCCATCAGTAATCAGACAAATGCTATAGGTATTATTTACAATAATCAGTAATTTAACTAATTTTCAAGTGGACCTACACCCGCACCTCAGCCAGCCGCACCCGCACCAGAGATTTCCGCACCCGCACCAGAGATCACCGCACCCGCACCGAAAATTACGGCATTCCGCATCTTTCTATATGCCGTATATAAAGGACAGCGATGACGCGGATGGGTTCCACCCCACTAACGAATCTCGCAGAGTCGGCGGAAAAACATTCTTCTCGCGTCGCCTTCAAGATACCCATCATACACCCAGAAAATCATCAAGTGTCATATTTACGGGATAATGAAGGCAGGATACGTTCCGCAACCGTACGAGTCCAAGGCACTGGAATTGTCTACAAACTTGGAGATACCTATCTATCGCGCCCTTGATTCCGATCCAGACTTGGATCCAGGCACGACGTCGACTCTTATCTCTCAAATCGAAGCTGACTCGGAATACATCGCAATCTACTTTCATACAAGTGGATCTCTTTCTGGTATGCCCAAAATCATTCCGGGGACGTTTCGTTGGTTGGATGGAATAGTACAGAGAGCTGTGAATATGCCTGCGAGGTCCAAGAGTGTTGATAAATTCGATGTCTGTTCGTGGACGCAAGTTGTTGATCCTCCCTTCTAATGGCTATTTTTGACACTTCGTTTCTGGGGGAAGTATCTGTCATGCGGCTCAGTTTTTTGGTATGAATGATTGTCGATCTTCAAGGATTTTCATAGACCTTGTTTTCTTCAGGAATTATTCGACTGATCTCAACGGGGTCTGCTATCGTTCAGCCGATTGATGCATCCAACAATACCTCTGATCTGATTCATCTTATCCCTGAAGCAGGAATCACCCAGATCACTACTTTACAGCCCAATTCGTACGATTATTGAAGCAAGCTCGAGTAGATGATAAATTCCGAGGTGATTTAGCGCGACTGGATGCAATATCATATGGTGGTGAAAGTATCCCTCTAGAAGACGAGCAGTGGGCTTATACAAATGGAATCAACGTAGTAGTGAGTGCTGAAATTCAATTCTTGCAGGAATGTTTCAAACATTTTGGAAATTCAGAACGCGTATGCTAGTACGGAATGTGGTGGACCTGTATTGATATCGGATGGAAGCGAATTTTCATCTCATAATGCCCTTCGCCCTTTGAATGGTGTAGAATGTCGCTTTGAGCCTATTGGAGAAGGACCGAATGTTGATTCTTTAGACGCAGGAATCATGGAACTTGTCATTTTGCCTGAATCACTGGGTTGTCCTCACCCATATCTTCGGAGTGTTGATGGTGTTTTTCGTACGGGAGATCTTTTCAAAGAGATTGAACCAGGTTATTATACCAGTTGTGGACGTGATGGTGATTGGATAAAGATGGAAAATGCGGCCAGATGTAAGGCTCCAACCCATTTCAATTAATTACCCATTTAATTGGTTTTATCCCATTACAATTACCATTACAATTACTTGAACTGGTTAATGGGTTCACAACCCATTAAAAATCAGTAATTAATTGGTTTTTTTTTAATATGGTTTTTGAGGACTATATGCTGAACAATAGTCACACTAATTTGCCTTCCAATATAGGACCAGCATATATCAATGATGATCACACAGCAAAACACCCTCTATTCATCACAGATTTGGCACTTTGATTATAAGCAGATTATTGGTTATAACTCAAGCTCACAAATGTTATAATATTATCAAATTTTCAATTCATTATAGCCAAATTATAGCTGGTTATAATCTAGCTATAATCTGCTTTAATCCAGCTGTAACCTCAATTGGTATTATAACATTTGTGACCTTGAATTATAACCAGTTTTTCAATAATCTGGTTAAAGTGTGACATTTAATCTTATTGCCATCTCATCTCAATAATTTAGAGTCATTGCAAGCATACAGGTGACTTACCTTCCTAGTAGTTAGATGGATTGCTCATGATTATCTTACAATCTCTGGTGCCAGAATCTCAGTTGAATATCTGTCCTGTAAGTCTTGCCATATGTGTACCATTCCTCTATAAAAGCTGAAACAACAACCTATGCAAAGAGTTGGCTATATGATGGTCTCTTTGAATTAGATGTTCAGAAGGTATCTTTGAGTCAAATTTCTCAGAAAAAAAAACCAATTAATTACAAATTTTAATGGGTTAATAATCAATTAGAAACAATTACCATTAAATACTGAATTTCGAGTAATTGTAATTTAATTGGTTGGAGCCTTAGCCAGATGCGATGCGCGGTAGGTTTTGTTAATGGAATGTGCAGTGATTGAATTAATGTCAGGATATCTTAGCACAATTGAGGATGAAGTACGGCGGTCGTGCAAAGACTTGATATCTGAATGCGTTGTTGTTGGACGGTATCGGCCTCAGCCGGCTCTATTTGTTGAACCTATTCAAGGAAGTAACTTGGACGAGGCACTCCTCAGAAAGATGATTTTTGATAGGATCTCAGTATTACAAAAACATCGATACGTGACTGAGGCTTGAGCGGATTGCAAGTCCGGGTATGATAGTATCCATCAGCAAGTTCCGAGGCCTATAATACGTCTAATTTTATACCATTTATACCATTTTATGCTTGTATAAACCCAGGGGGGAGTGCATGAAACTTATACGCCTTCTATACATGGCAGTATAACAGTTATACTCACTTTATACATCTTTTTATGCGTCGTTTTTATACACTGGCCCAACATCAGTATGGTCCAATCACGTCGAATCAAAAGAAGGAAAAAAAACAAATATATTATAATCTATGGATACAAGATACAGCACTATCATACACAATTTATGCACACACAAGAATATAACAACCCATAATCCAAAGTCGTAAAAAGCTTCCTCCTTACCCACTTGGAAGATATTCTATGTAGAGGCAAAAATCAGAAGTGGAAAAGGAAATCTGTGAAGGACAAACCCACTGAGTGCAGATGCTCCCATTGTACGTGAATTATACCACTGGGTATAACACGACGAGAGGTCTACTGATAAAGCAATTAACAAAAGACAATGGAAGCACGGAGAAAGAACATACTAACAACCATCACATCGAACCACGGACCACCTTAATCCTAACATTGGAAATCAGTGTCAGTAACCGAGAGTGAAGGGAGATAGCACTACTCACCAAAATTGAAGGCAGTCGCAGAGGCGTCGGGGACAAACAAAAAAAGGTGGGCAGGCGTTGGGACAAGCAAAAAGATGGTGGGAGAAGTCAAGGAACGACGCGAGAGCTGCAGAAGTATTCAACAAACATTTCAAGCTCCGCTCAAATGAATCACATGATTGCATCGGTTACAAAAAATCCGTGAAGTCCCATCCGAACTTCCGCATCAGTCGTTTATATCCATTATACACAGCGGGTATAAAACCCATCAGTCAAATTTCATATAAAAGCACATAAAAGCACATAAAGTTTATACATTATACACTTTATATACCTCGAAACTTGCTGATGCTCAGTACCTACGAGTTCTCTGCCGAGAACCGAAACAAAGGAAATATACGACGAAATATTGTGAAGGAATACCGGACAATGTTGGATCGGCTTTATAGCAAATTGTAGCAAAACGGCAGGCTTTAACACTTGGGGCTTACTCGTAAATCCTTCTCCCCAGGTCACCGCCTCCATTTTTGTACTACCTTAGGGTTAGGGTCTAAGACCAAAGTGAAGGTAAAAAAGGAAAAGGACAAGGCGAAAGAGGTGGAACAAGGACCTGAACCCGAACCAGTAGCTCCACTTGTCCAAGAGGCTGTGGTCACCGAACTATGGCGTGTTCGTTCTCCAGTCCGAGACGAACCAATTCCTTCATTCCCTCCCAAGTCACGGTCACCTTCTCGAAATAGATCTTGTCGAGACGATCATCTGCTAGCTCTTCGACCGCTCCCCGATCTTGGTGGTACTCTGCACTATACCGAAGATTTACAACATACGAAGCAGCCGTCTTTGCTAGGAAAGCTCCAACCATCCTCAACCTCGTTCTATGGACAAGAAAGTCCAAAGCGACATTACCACCAGACAACACCTCACCATCGCCTCCCGCTGCTTCCTCGTTTACAGGCACTATCTTCCATTCCCAATCCCCATCAACTTCATCTGGGTTTTCCCGCGAGTTTCTGTCTTCTCTAGACAATGCCAAATGGTCCTATACAACGACCTTCGTTCAAGCAGCTAGCTTCACAACTCAGCACGTTAAACAGGCGTTACTAAATTGAGACAGGGACATCATTAGCGAATTTGGATCCTCTGGTCCCAACTCGAGACCAATGTCAACGCATAACCTGGATGGAAGCCCTAGCAGACGACAAGGACGGTTTTGCAGATTCGGATCGACATTCAAAGAAACGGCTCTTTCATTCTGAATGGGGATCTCAACCTGGTTCAATGTCTCTCCAGTCGTCGCCTAACCCTATGTAATTATAATCCTCCAAACACGTTTTTATCCGCGATAGGCGCTTCACGATGATGTATGGTAGTGTGTCGCCGGTAGAGTTGGGTATGGCGGAGAAGAGGAGGATGAGTGCGCCAACGAGAATGACATTGTTGGAGGCCGGGCAGCTTTGAAAAAGTATTTTGGTCTTGGTGAGTCGTCTTGTCGTTGTTGTGTTTCTGGTGCTGATCTTTTTTTGTAGATGACTTCTCTTTCGTTTTGATCAAAATTGTATATTAATTTGGCAAGGCATCCTCTAGACTTCTTCCGACTGTATACTTTGTCTCCTTATCATAGTTGAACTAACTTGCCGGTTCATTCTTGAAGTACATGAACATATACTTAATAGGTCACAGTTGCACACAGATACCGCGTACGATACCTCTAGCTTACACCCTTTTTTGATTAATTTCTTCTCGCATGTGTTTTTCCTTCTTGCTCTGGTTTTTTTCATCTTTTGTCGATAGCTAGTAATTGAGCCTGTACATGTATTTTTAACCTGGAACGCTGTATGAACATATATATCTCATCACTCAGGCATAATCCTGTCAGATTCTATGCTTGATTGTTGTGACCCACTTGTTCATTGTACATATATAAATATACTGCTGTCTTCCCAATTGAATACAAATGCACTTATACATGTCAAATCTTGAGGTGTTTTAAGACTGAGATATACATCATTTCCAAAACTCATCGGAATAGTTGTATAAATGAAGCCCACACCGGTATCACTAGTACATGACAGTATATTTCAAGCACTGATTCCAGGCACCTCAACATCAATATCTGTCAAAAGTTTCCGGGTAAATGCAAATAGCTCCAGCTGTCTGCCCTCATCTAACGCTGATGCTGCTTGCGGATCTGCCACGTTCGGGGGACAGTCTAAGATATAGGCACCATGCGAAATATAGGGATTATTTCGCAGACACGCAGGTGCTTGTGACGTACCTATCGAAAGCGTTCTCAGCGGAAGTTCGGACCGGTATGTTGTCGCTTCGAGGATCCAAAGTTGTTACTTATTGACTCCTCTACTCCACTCTTCTACTATCATCTTACAGAAATGCGCCTACCGCTCCTCAACCTCCTAGGCATCAAGTTTTCTTTCACGACTGCGACAGAGGCGATAGAAGCAGTCCCAAGTCTTCTGGCCGTCATTCCATCTCCAACTTTGGTTCATTCTCTCCTACTCAACCACAGCACCCATGTACACAAACCCCCGAGTCTTATGCTGCTCATTCTCATGCCTATCTTCACATGTCTCTCGCTACTCAAGCTCAGACTCATACACCTTCCCTTCAAACGATTAATACCAACGTTGCTCGTACCCAAATGACCCCAGAGGTTCATATAGCGAGTAGCATACGTATTCCCGATAAAAGTCTCGCTCACATTGGTCGGTTTTTTTGTAAGTCCATTTCTGTTGTTTCCTCCCCTTCAACTCATAATTCGGCCAGTTTCCACCGGATTCCCTCGCTTCAAAGTACGCCCACAACCCCCAACGAGCCTACAACGATGGAAATCAGCCGAGGTTTGCCACGTCTACGACTCTTTGTTACTCAAAAATGAAATCTTCGTAACACCCTTATTCCCCGGCCATTTTTGGAGACGTTCAGGTCGTTCCTAATGCGATTTTAATGCCTCTGTTGATTGGTGAAGAGCGTAAGGCACACGGATCGCCCGTTATCGAGTTACGGCTATGTTGGTCTGGCGGTACCTACCAATGTGGGTGCCAAGTGTTTCTGCAGACTGGTATGGATGAGGTGCATCTATTACTTTCTTTATGATGTATTTGGACTGACCATAAAGTCTCATGTCCATTGAACTGCCGGTTCTTCAAGACCAATTTCCGTCCCTTCCCCTTTCCCCAAGTCGAAATTCGGTCACTTTTCAACGGATTTCCATGCTTGAAAGCATGGCTGCAGCATCTCCCAAGCCACGCATCCTTATTGAGCCCGTCATGACGCAAAGCGGCGGCAATCTCGGTACTATATGCCATTTTGCGCCTTCATCACCTCAAAAACCAAAACATCGTAGCAACTTGATTTCTGGACTGTTTTGGAGCACGCTGGATTCATTCAAAGCTCCGTATTATCTACTCTTCTTATTGGTTCAAGCCGCTCACAGAACGGATAATGCTTTCACAAGATACCGCATGTGGACGTGGTGATACGTCTGCAATACAGGCCAAGTGGTTTTTTATTAGTAGACTGGACTCTGGTGCGTCCAGAACTCTCATTACAGTGTTATTTTGCTTATTCCCAAGTTTCATTATGTTTGGAACAGTTGTTTTCTAGCAAGTTGTTTCACTTCCTTTTACTCCGCTCATGTCTCGCCCAATTTTTATCAAACTTCCTCGCTTCAAACTCTGGCCATAAAATCTCTCAAACCATGCGACCACCACAAACACCTAGTCGGTGTCTTTTGGCCCTCGCTATCGAGTCTCCTACCAAAAAATCCAAGGTCGAGGCCAAGGTTCTTATTGATGACAGACATTCCACGTCACCAACTAGCGACGACGCTGTAGAAGAACAAGAAAACCTTGAAGACTTGAGGACACAGTTTGTTGGTGAAGTTGAATCGTCCGAGAGTGCGTTCTATCTATTCTGCGTTTGATCTTTCTTTGACATCTCGTGCAGGAGACCAAGAGCCACTTCGTTCTGTTCCTTCCACAATACCCCGAGGTGCGCCTCAACGTTTCACTACACTTCGTTGTCTCTAACTCCTCGTTTAGATTTGACAAATATACAAAAAGGCCGAAGCTTCTCGAATGCGAGGAGATGGATCTCTCCAAGGACCTCCACGACTGGAACAACAGCATGAACGACAATGAATGTCACTTCATCTTCCATGTTCTCACTTTCTTTGCCGCCTCTGACGGTATCGTCAATGAAAATCTTGTCAAACATTTCTCCAACAAAGTCCACGCCGCCGAGGCTCGTTGATTCTACAGTTTCCAAATCATGATGGAGAACATTCACTCCGAAACATACTCTCTCCTCATCGACACCTGCATCAAGGACCCCGCCCAACGCGACTACCTCTTTGACGCTGCCAAGACTATTCCTTGCATCAAACGCAAGTCTGACAGGGCTCTTACCTGGATCACTGAACGTCTGGTTGCTTTTGCTGCTGTCGAGGGTATCTTCTTCTCTTGATCCTTTGCTGCCAACGGAAATAGACAATACATTTCAAGGAAAAAGAAAAAACCAAAGTTTATTGACTGAGAAAAAAGACGCTAAGCAATCAAAAAACGCACGATACGACACCTAGTGCCTTTTCTTTCTCGCACATAACACCACGCGTTAGCTACAGCCAGAAGAAGAGAATATACAATATACTCACCACCCCTTGCACTTTTCGATGCCGCCTTTCGCTTCCTCCCACCATCATCCTCATCCATATCCTCATCCTCACCATCATCATCTCTGTCATCTCCATCCTCTCTACCATCCACTTCCATATCATCGCCTCTCCATTTTCGACTAGCTCCCGTCCGAGGGGTCCCAGGTGCTGAAGGTTACGTTGAGCTAGAAGTAATCTTGGGCGGAACGGGAGCGGTAAAACCAGTTAGAGCCTTTCCAGGCTCTTTAGCACATCGAGGACAAAACCATTCACCGTCTGGGAGGGATTTCAATGGGGGTTTCAGGCAACCAAGATGATAGGGACTGTCGCACAAAGATATCAGCAACGAAAACGAAGAAAAAAAGAATGAATGGAGGAATCAACACACCTTGTCGCACTCGACAGGTGAATCATCCTCGCCATTATCCCTCCCGTATACCATACGCAATTGGGGTGTATCGTCGAGCTCGGTGGGTCCGAGTACTTTTCCATCGTGTCCTTGTCGGCTTGGGAAGGTGGGAAGGTCCGGGAGTGATGGAAGCACCAGTGTAGGGTACGAAGGGAATTTTGGCGAGGAATAGTGTGGTATTTTGACCAGCAGCGATTCTGGTTCAGTAAATAGAAAGAGGTCAGTAAGCTTGAGAGAAGAAAAGAGTACGCACTGGACAACATCGATACCATTTGAACGTTCATGTCTTGTAGGCTTGGTTGCGCTTTTCGGTTCATCAACGCCGAGTCCGAGTTCACCTCTCCAGAGTTCCGTGATAAGTGCGTAGCACTTAATACAGTATTGGTACGAGCTGCAAATGTCACGCCACGTGACCACGGTTGAAAAAACTACCAAAGAGAAAACAAAGAAACGCACCGTTGGCCTCCGTAGGCCCCCCATGCGACAGTGATAGTCGTTCCATCGTCATCTGGGATTGTAGCCCAGTGTGTGACACCACCTCAGGTCGCATGCGTAATCTTACAACCCCTGAAAAGTAAAACAAGCTCAAACTTTTTGAAGCAAGAGGAAACACCCAAGACGTACATGATATCCTGCATCACCCTGAACGTCAAGTATGGACTCCCTGATGAGCCATCCCCGCTATTATTCCACTTGCCTGCCATCCAGTACATCCCTGTTTGTCAATGACGACCGTATTCGAAGGACCTGCGGCAACAGCGATAGCGCAGGATTGGGGAGGAGTGAATTTTCGGTAAATCAACTTGGTTCCCGAGACCGAGACGACAGTAGCCATTGTATCCCCATACCTGGACGATACTAACAGCTATGAGCGACAGAAGGAGAAGAAAAAGAAAGAACAACACATACTCATCTTCGTCCAACGCAACACTATGTTGCTACCCACTAGCAATCATTCTGATCTTTTTCCCTCCTTCTTTAAGATCCTTACTTCCTTCTCTCGTCTCCGGGTCCCGACCTCCGTCTGAAGGAGGAAAGTTGAGTTCCTTGATATACCAAGGTTCGTAGACGATGTCAAAGGCCGTTTTGTTCCCGGTGGTTATACATTCTCCTGTTGAACCGTTACCCAGTTGACCTTTCTCGGCGGAACCAAGGGAGAAGACTGCCAAGGTGCATCAATTATGTCGTACTTGTAAAAGGAGAGTAAGAGTACCCTTTCCAGACTTGGTGAGAACCAACGAGAACGTAATCCCAGCTGAGACTTTGACCGCACGTTCTGGTACACCGTCATGTTGCAGACCTTGAATGAGTTTGAAGTTGGTAATCTCAGAACAGGGATAGTTACCGCACTTAAAAAAAGAAATGAGAAACATAGAAGAGAAAATGAACGAGTGATACACACCTGTCCCAACGAGTTTGCACCAGCACTCCAGACTTGGCCATCACTCCCAACCAGCAGCGTGTGGTTCCTTCCACACGCAGCATCCACAAACCTCGTACCTTCTTCGCACACAAATCCTCCGGCCTAAGCCTCATGGGTGCGTTTTCAGAAATCGCATCAACGCCTACAACGCCCAGACAAGAGTTACCGTTGCATCCAAATAACCACGCAGAGTTTCCGGTGTCAGAGTTGGAAGAAGGGAGTAAAGGGGACGAAGAGGAAAAGCCGGCGTCGATGACCACGAAATGGCATCCGCTACAGGACGTGTGTACCGAGCGGACTGAGACGTTGGCAAGGGAGCGTAAGATGTGGAGTTCCAAAAGGTCGGGGTTCAATGAGTCGTCTTTCGAGGCCCCTGTACGATCTGTTCAACCAAGACGTGTCCTACAAAGTCGTTGGTTTGAAAACAAAGGGCTATGATAGAAACATACCAGTCAGTTCCACCGCATATCAAAACTGTAAACATAGTTAGCAAAAAGACAAGAAAAACTGCTTCATAGACGCACCTCGGCCCCATTGGTCCTCTTTTTCAGTTCCACTTCCAGACGGATTGGAGTTGACTAGGCTAGCGACATCCATGAGATTCAAAGGCTACGAAATAGTTGATTTCGAAGCGTAAGTAGTCGAAACGTTGATGAAAGTTTTGAACCAAGTTGAAGTCCGGAAAAGCAATACTGGCTTATATAAGGAAGGACCTGTACAGAAATGAGCATTAGCAAGACTGTTCGAGCGGTGTAATGGATTGGTATGTATGCTGCGCCTGGTAGAGTTCAGAGTTCCGTCAAGGGCGCAGCACATCAAATCCCCGACTCCACCACATCGTGTAGATTGACTGTAGTCTGTATGGTGCTACCATCTGAGCCAGACTTAAGATAAAGGAAGAAGGCCATCGCTTCGCGTGGCAAGTACGAGGCCCATATAAATTAACAGCTCATTCAATTTGCCTTGACATATAGAATAATTTTAACATCTTTATGCATAAAATGCCTCATCTCCTCAACAGGGACCCCACAAGTCTGGGGAATGGGATTTACAATACCATCATAGACCCACTGGCTATCATAGTGAAACATTCTTGTGATAAAGTGTCCTTGTCCAAAATAAATTATTCCAGAAACAATGTATTCATTTGTATGCTCACCAACTTGTAGGTGAATATTTTTGTCAACCAATGTAACCTGAGCGTTTTCATGTGGAACAGCCATGAGGAAATATTCAGGAAAGCGGGTAAATTTGTAAACATGTTGAGGAGTTTCAGTGCAAAGTCAACATCTATTTGTTCCAGATTCTATATATTGTGATACCCAAGATTGTGTGGAGCTGTAAACTTGGGAATAAGTTTCCATCATCAATTCATGTTTATCTGTCCAATTTGTACGTATATGACCATTTTTGCATACTGACTTCATCTTGAGGAATGGTAAATCTGTATGAAAGATATGATTAATGACTTCCTCAACGGATGCATATTCACCTATTCTAAACTTATCTGGTCTCAAATTTGAAAGTGAATTCCTTAAATTGTCTCTTGATGTATTTAAATCATCAACATCAGATCTAAAGGCATCAACAAGATTCCCAAAAATAAGGGATGTATTGTGTGCACTTTCATAATCAAAGCATTCCTTTTTGCTCAGATAGAGATGATAGAGTAACATTATTACAGAGTCATAGGAGCAGCTGTTTTCTGACCAGGCAAGGGACTTTCTGTAAAATTGCTGTTGTATGGCAGAACCCATATCCACATTAAAGATGGTCTTCTGTTTCTTAGACAGTGGCTCCAAACCCATAAAACATGTGCTTGTATCTAGTGTTTTTCGCTTTTTTCCAAATGATTTTGCACTACCTAGTGCCTCTAATTTTGCCACTGACTTGAAGTTACCTCTTGTGTACAAACTCTGAGGCTTTGCATTTACTTCAGTAGAAATAATTTTCCAAGTCTGTTGAGGCTCATCATCTGTTATGAATGATTCACCTGGAGACCATGCAATAGCAGAATGAATTTTTGGTGGTAAATATTTAGCCCTTCTTTGTGTTGTAAAAACTTTCAGGATTGATGATCGTGTTTCACCTGTAGTCTCTGGAGGTAGTTGTCCAAAATATCTAAGGCGTGTGATCTCATCAAGGAGTTCAAGCTCTCTCAATTCTTGTCGATAGCCACCATTTTTTAGACCACCAGTAATAATATTAGGATCAAATCCTTGGAATATTAAGGTGCCAGATGCAGAAGAGCTGCGAGAAAGAGATGTGTAAACAGCCCTGAAATCACGACTATTGTTAATGTCAACAACATTCCATTCTCTTGTTTTTCCTTGTGAAGCATAATCAGTCATTGCAAAATTAGGAAGTACTTGTACTTGTGTGCAAGAAACTACTTTATATGTATCATTGGATAACTTGCATTCAACTCGAACTGTTCTTTTAGTTACAGGTACAACATTTTCTGGAAGCCCTTCAAACTTTATAGTGGAAGGGGGATTATGTAGCTTAACAAATAATACATCAAGAGTCCTTTGACCTGACTGGCCAACTGACTCTTTCCAGCCATATACATGCCCTTCTTGGCCTTTAGTGATGCAGAGCTCTGTGGCACTATTATGTCTAATCATTACAGGCATGCCTAGACAAAGATCAAGCCTACCAGGTATTTGCTGATCATTGTATGAGTGTGGCTGGTTCCAAAGCTCTTTCTGGATTGAAAGATTTAGCTGTTTTTTAGCAGACCTTCGTCTCCTTTTTCCAAGAGATTTGATTTCATCAGTGTCTTCATACACAAACTCCTGATCATCAGAATAAAAAGAAGTTAGAGTTTGTTTAGTTTCTGCAGCAAATCTTTCACAGCCTTGTTTATTGACAACATCCTTGTGCTTATTATAAGTGAGAATAATTGATGTATTCCGAAAACACTCTGAAGAAATTGAATGATTGGGTTTCATTGGGTCTGAAATGAGACTTCTCAGGAAAGCTATATCAGCTGGTGTACATGCCTTGTAGCACATATTTTCAAGCGCTGTTCTATACTTTGCATCATCATCAGATTGTGTTTTTTGTCTCATGTTTTCTCTAAGAATCACAACAGTTGTGACTTGATGCCAAAGATATTTTCCTATTGCACTTTGTTGGCCCAATTTAGATGTTGAATTTGAGCCAACAGAATGACTGTAGAGTGCAACCCCTTCACCACCAATTGCAGGAGGAAGCTGTGCAAAATCACCTGCAAATATCATGTTCATACCACCAAAAGGCTTCTCTGGTCTATTCATGGCTTTTGCTAGTTTCTCACTTATTTTGTACATGTCAACACATGAGAGCATGGATACTTCATCCAGAAATATGTAGTCAACTCCATCAAGGCGGGAGCATACTTGTTCAACTGAAATTGAATTATATTGTCCCTCAGTCTTTGAATTGATTCCAAAAACAGAATGATATGTTGAACCACCAAGTAATGTGGCAGCAGTTCCAGTTGGTGCAACAACAATAATCCGATGGCTTTCACCACGAACAGTAAAGAAATCATTCAGTGCTTTTAGAACCATTGATTTACCTGTGCCTCCCATACCTCCAAGGTGCATATTAAGTTGTTCATTGAAAGGGCTTACAGAATAATTAGTGATAATACGCAAAGCTCTTTCCTGTTCTGTGTTTAGAGTGAACTTTTCTACTTGAGCATCAATTAGGTTTTGAACAGTTCCAGCTCTGGACTTCTGCTCAAAGGCAAATTTATCTAAAATTTCTACTTGACTAGGATGTCTATTTTGAAGTTTTTTGCTATGGAGATTCTTGTTATTTTTTTGTCTTTGATCAATAATTTCTTGTCTTTTTTTCCCTATTGCCAGCTGCCAAGAGTTCACAGAATTATTAAATGGCAAATTGTGATCTTGATGTATGTTATGACTCAAATCATATGTTGCTTCATGCCATCCTGCACGGTGGAGTATATCATCCATTTCTTGCATTTCATTTCTTCTCTGTTGTTCACGAGCTCCAATTGCATCATCAATAGAATCAGTAAAAAGCTCCAAGTCACCATATTCAATATCATCTTTATAGTCTAGAATAGTATCTGATAATGTGGCACCAGGCATTGTATTTCTATGAGCCCTAAAATCATCACGAGAGTCTAAACATTCATATCGTAGTTGAAAATTATTCATTACTTCACATGATCATTCAGTAAACTTGTAGTTTAAGAAAGACTGATCCCAAGTTTCATGAACTCTTTTAAGATCCACTCCTGAACGCCATGGTTTGAAAAGTGTCAACATTGTCATGCAATAATATTCACGGTCTCCTTTATCCCTCCTGGGAAGTCCAGGCCCAATGAAGTTAGGTACCAATCCCTGATCTTCAGTTAGCACCTCAACTGCATGTGAATCTGCCAATGGATGCCCATATACAAATGGAAACAGATTTTGTGCAAGGCATTTCTTAGCAGTTGGGGTAGGTAATGGAGTGTCATTTATCGAGTCCTGGGACTCCTGGCAAACCACATCTTTACTATGCTGTGATCCTGAATTCATTTTGTCTTCATCTATTTCTGGTTCAAAATCAGACTCACATTCTTCAATATCAGTTTTGGAACTTTTGTTGTTTCTAGGAATTTTGACTCTCTCACATCTCCTAATCCAATCATACAAGCTCAGACTCTCAAGTTCAGATGGACGGTAAATATAATCATACACTCGTGATAATCCAAATATTTTTCCATTTTTTTTAATCAACACAACTTTATTATCTTTATTTTGCTCAGTATTCCATGTTTTTTCCACTTCAGTAACATAACTAACCCAATGAAATGGTTTGAACTTATGAGAAGTATAATGGTCTGGATTATCCAATAAATACATACAAATCATTGGTGCACCAAGTTCCATTCTAACTGATAAAAGATTAACCATTTGAGTTACTAGCCGACGGACCTTTTCCTGTCTTGTTGCAGATCCACTAATAAGCTCAGTATTTCTAGTCAATATTGTTCTAATCACATCAAAAATTACATGTGTATTCAAACTCCATTTGGTAATATAATCAGATACATATGCTACAACTGCTTTTATTGCAGTTCCAGAAAGCAAAGAGGTAACATCACTGTTGCATCGCAAGAGATAAGTCATCACAGGATTATAAGTGTTGATCCAGGGCTCTGATTTTTTTAGGCGCAATGCTCCAGTATCCACATCTATTTGAGTTTCAGTTAAAACTTCTCGAGGAAATCTCGCTTTACATGTACCCCATTTATTATCAAGACATCCTAAATAATCTTTCCCTTTCATACGGTGCCCAGTTTTATCTAATGTGGATTTGCATGTATGTAAATGTGTATGGAGAACAATATCATCAATTTCCTCATTATAATGTTGTTTCCATTCCCTCATTTTCTGGCACTCTTGACAGTCAAATTGTTCACATGAACAAGAAACTTTTGGAGGGGCAGTTGGAAGGGTATGTACTGGATTTTCATATGTATCTCCATTTTGCTTGTGATGTAACATGTCTTCAACTTCATTTTTGGAGCCATTCAAAAAATCACCAGTATGAACACTTTCCAGGTATCTAATAATTTTTTGCTGAAATTCTCTGTTTGGATTCAAAATTGCATCACGTATCTCCTGGGGTGATCGGGAACCCATAATCCAAAGAAGCATATGTAGATGTAATGTAAGGCAGCCCTAGCACTAGGGCCTCCGGGAAAATGCCCCTTTTCTCCCCCCCCTTTCGGCAGCCTCAACCGCCGTTCGGCAGGTCCCCGTTCTTTTTCGGCAGCCCCAAACAGCTCCCCCTCTTCCTCCTCAGATCGCTTCCTGCCCCCTCCCACACTTTCCCATGCCTCTGGGTCCTGTTTTTCCCCTCTGACCCTCTGTTTCTCCATGTTCCCCATCTCTGTGCCTTCTGGGACCATCGCCATTGGAAAGGGCGACCCTGAAAATGGGGGGAGCACCTCCTCCCAGTCTCAGTTGATGCTCCTCAGCAAGCTCTGGCTAGCGCTTTTCTCTTACAATAAACTGTATGCCCATCATGCAGCCTCACCAGCTCTTTGACTGCTGTTTGGCAGGTCCCCATTCTTTTTTGGCAGCCCCAAACAGCTCTCCCTCTATCTTCTCAGACAGCTTCTCAACCCCTCCTGCACTTTCCCATGCCCCTGGATCCTGTTTTTCACCCCCAACCCCCCTGTTTCTCTATGTTCCCCACCTCTGTGCCTCTTGGGACCATTGCCATTGGGAAGGAGCAACCCTGAAAATGGGGAGAACACCTCCCAGTCTTGGTAGATGCTCCTCAGCAAGCTCTGGCTAGTGCTTTTCTCTTACAACAATTGTGTGCTCATTGCACAGCCTTACCAGCTCTTTGGCAGGTTCCTGATTTTGCTTGGCAGCCCCAAGCATGTCCCTCTCTATCATTTCAGATTGCTTTTCACACCCTCCCACACTTTCCCACACCTCTGGATCCGATTTTCACCTCTAACTCCCCCGTTTCACCTTTTCCCCCCACCTCTGCACCTTTTGGGAGCATTTTCATTGGCAAGAGCATCTCTAACACATCTCTAACAGATATGGAATTACTTGGGACTATACAAAGTGCTGTATGTCTGCCACCATCTTATAGGAACCAAAAATTATGCTCTTGGTATATGATAGTACAAAAGATATAGGCTTAACAGCCTTGCACAGACTCTGATTGGGCTTCTGACCCAACCACTTGTTTGATTACAGACTGGATTTTTTTTTTTTTTGAAACTTGCTTCCAGAATCTTCAGTTGGCAATCAAGGGCTCAAACCACTATTGTCCTATCCTCAAACAGAGGCTGGATACATAGCACTCAGTGATTGTAGTTGCCAAGTTGTTTGGATCCAGACTCTTATTATATCAGAAATGGAAAAAATTCCTTTCAGTAATATATGGTATATCAAGATTGGTAACATTATATATGATATAGCAAAGGATTTTTTGCAATTCGATAAAGTGGAGACTTAGAATGAAAAATTGTGGATCATAATAAAGCATACTTGTGTTGAAACAATTATTGAAATATATTATAGCAGAGGAGATGAAAACAATACTGATTTATGTACATTCAATGCATCTGATGCCTTTTCCAATACAGAGTGTATTGGCCCAAAGCTCAGCATCAGTGAAATGATATCTGAAAAGACAGTTGTCACATCAGCTGAAATATGGTAACTGAATTGGTAGCTGTATTTTGGCTGAGGTGATGATTGTCTTTTCAGATGCTATTTTGCCAATGCTGAGCCATGAGTTGATACACTCTGTATCAGGGCAGTTACAATACATACTGAATGTACATAAATCATTATTTTCAACTCCTACACTACGATATGATTCAGCCATTGTTTTCACTCAAGTGTAATTCACTGTGATTCAAAACCTTTCCCACTGAATCTCAACTTAATTGAATTATGAGAAATCCTTTGTTGTATCATACACAATGTCACAAATCTTGATAAATCATAAATCATTGAAAGGCTCCTTTGGGAGGAATTTTTTCCACTTCTGGTGTGTATGGGTGAATTAGGTTACAACCTAAATGCCACTCTACTCTACAGTGATAACCAAGGCTTGATTTTCATTGCCTCAAATCCTGTTACTGAAAAATGACCTAGACATATTGATATTCAGTATCACTACATCTGTGAGGTTGTAGACATGATTTGTCAAGATATACTTTGTTGATGGTAACAAAAATCCCACAGACTTATCATTTCCCAAAAAACTTAGGCAGACTTGAAGTTTGAACAATTTAGAGCACAACTTGCCCTTGAATTTTACTCACACTAATCCTGGATGCTTATGGCACCAACCTATGCTTACACACACTACTGTGGTGCTTAGCAAGGGGGAGTGTTGAATTGGGACTTCCATAAGATGCCATTAACACATTGCCACATTTATGTGGCAACACATCAGATCATTCTGATGGAACTGTTGTAGTACGTAGAATTGCCACATACAACCAGTACATATTGATACAGACAACCATAGCTAGTGTTTGCAACAGCTCAAGCCATGAAAATTTATTTCATCTCCCAGTTATTTTTCTGGAATTTTTGTGGTTATGAGTGTCAATGGAAGTATTTCAATTCACCATACATCCCTTCAAACATATTATGGACACCTCTGTCTAGAGAGCCCACAAGCTGTTTTACTTAAGCTGTGAGTCATTTGGCATTTATGTATGGACAGATCAATGTGCGGGGTTTTTCTGATTATATTAGTATGTGGTTGTGTTCACAAATATCATTGGTCCTCAAGAAATGAGGAGATTGATCCTCATGTGTATCAAAAAAAAAAAAAACAAAAGTAATTTGTGAATGTTGAGAGAAATGGAAAAATTCAGAAATTCTGGGCTTATAGACATATCTGGGGGGGATTTCTGCTGAGGTATATACTCAGGCATCACCTCAAATTGTTGTGGTCATTGAGATATAAAAAGTTCACTGCTAGGCTGAAAGTTGATTTTTTGCCAATGCATAGATTCTCACACCTTATGCAAATGAGCGTAATGCAAAACAAACACTTTATATTCAGATTGTGATACCCAAAGCCGCTAATTATCTGTAAGAATTGTCTGGGTAATAGAGCACAACAAAAAAACAGAGCAAAAAATACTTATAAGAAATCTTCAATATGCCCCACAAACAAGCATTTAAAGAAAAAGTATACCACAAAGAATGAAAACAATGTTCAACCAAGTTTCAGTAGCAATATTAAAAGTATAGATATCATAGTCAGATAAATAATGTGAATGGTCCATTTAGAGCCAGGAGTGCGTAGTAGTTGGATGTCCATGCTATGATGATAACGATTTTTGGTCAGTAGATCATTGATTATAGCAATAGTACTATTGTTCTGCTCCTTCTGAGCTGCCAGAAGGCCTTCATAATGCATTTTTAGCTTTTTGAATACTTCTGCTACAATCTCCTCTTTGAGAGACTGTCTTACTATTTGTTCTTCCACAAATCTTGGTTTACGGCGGCCATAGCCATTTCTCAGGCCCCAAATCTCCCACCATGCCTGGCTGACTTTGGCATAGGCTGCAAGATAATCACTGCTGAGACCTGGGAGATGTCCATACTCTGGTGCATATGTTTGTCTTGCCCGGTATTGTGAGTGATTTTGTTGCAAAGTAAGAGCATCATTACTATCAAAGGCATCCAGAAGAAAGGCACTACCAATATATAATCTGGCAATCTGGACAAGTACCTGTCTGGCAATTCTGGGTCCTGCAGATATATCCAATCTTTTTTTGAACCAACTTTTGATAGATCTGGAAAATGTGCTGGGAGACATGTATTGTCCTTTGGATACAAAAAGATATTCAGAATACCTTCTTGCAGCTGTTGAATCCCAACATATCTGTACTAAAACTAACTCCAGTGGTCGCATAATGCATAAATATGAGCATAACAACTTTGCAAGCCGTGGAGGCACAAGTGTTGGAATAAATTGTTCAAGCCCAACTATGTTGCTGAATTTAGCACGTCGAATAACCAACCAAAACTGGAGCCAAGGTGGAAATTCACCCTCTTTGCAATCCTCTCCCTCTTGACGCTTTCGTCCAGGGGACAAAAACATGGTCCGTGGTTTAATAGAGTTGGTGAATTTATGCTCTACTAATTCTGAAATACGTGGTGGCTGGCCAGTAGCCAAATATAATGCTATCAAGATTTTCTCTCTAATCTTTTCAATACTCTGCAACAAGCTTTCTGACAGTGCCCTGTCAATCACTAAATCACCAGTTTCATCAAAGGTGACTAAGGATGGATACCTCTCTTGGAGTGAATCCCAAAGAGAATTTTCATTGGTGACCCATGTTTCAAGCTTAAAGAGACCATAACCTCTTTGAGTCTCTCTCCAATTATCTACTATATTATCAGGCACTTTCCAGTCTTCCTGATGGCCCTGGCAAAATAAATGCATTTCTTCTTCTGCCTCTTCAATAGTTTGGCATACAGCATCCACAAGGTCTGGAACCACCACTTTGGTTCCATCATACCACAATTCTTTACCATCATCACTTACAAGCATTGAAGGTGGTGAGGGGTTTCTCTTTACAAATGAAGAAATAAATGATGTGTAAGTATTAGCTATGTTAAAAGGTGTTATTATTCCTGGAGCAAGAATTGTTTCTGCAATCTCTTTTACAGCACTACAAAGCAGATTCATTAGGATTAGGCTTTGGATTATATATTGAAAGGTTTACCTTGTTGCTTTTGAACGACTCCCTTTAGACTGTTTCAATGCTTCACTTAGTACAATTGCTTTTGACATGTACTTGACATGTGCAAAGCTTTGGGTGACATTTTCTGCTTGTCGAAAGGTACCATTGGACTGCAGATGGTATAATGCAAAGAAGGATTCTATTGGCTGTGAGAACTTTTGTGGATCAGTCAAAAACTCTTCCATCAATTTTTTTTCATCATTAGCGATATCCATGTCTTCATCAAAATCTTCATCTACTTCTGTTTCTGATTCAATGTCATCTGAGCCATCTTCAGTCTCAACATCAGAGTTTTTATCATCCCAATCATCCTGTTCATCTTCAGCCCCAACAGACTTGTTCCTAGTCTCTTTATCTACTTCTGTTTCTGATTCAATGTCATCTGAGCCATCTTCAGTCTCAACATCAGAGTTTTTATCATCCCAATCATCCTGTTCATCTTCAGCCCCAACAGACTTGTTCCTAGTCTCTTTATCTACTTCTGTTTCTGATTCAATGTCATCTGAGCCTTCTTCAGTCTCAACATCAGAGTTTTTATCATCCCAATCATCCTGTTCATCTTTAGCTCCAGCAGACCTGTTCTTAGTATCATCCTCTTCTGAGGATTCTTCTACAATTTCATCCTGTTGGTTCTTCTTTAGGACTTTTACCTTCCTATAATTATCTTCTGATCCCTGCTCCATATCTTGGTGTTCAGAGAAAAGAACAAGAAGAGCTTGATGTAAGGGATCAGAAATGTCTTGTTCATCAGATTTAATGGCCTTTCTGAGTCTGGAAACAGTGTCTGACTCTAAAGAATTCAAAGGTAGTTTGAAAGCCAGTTTTGAATCTTCCAAGCTCCGAATACAGACTGTCAAAAAGGTCAAGATTGTGTTCAGATAGTGGCCAATGCCACCTTTGCTTGTAATTGCCTGAAACATCTGAGCATACCCCTTATGTCTAGTAGATTTACTATTCAGTTATTTATTTTGACAGAATTATCAGTGACTTACGGGTCATAGCCTTGTAACATTTTTGACACCTCTATTCCCGCCTTTAAAATGTTACCAGGGACTGCTGACATATATATTTCTAAAGCATTATACAGTTTGGAATCAAATGGATCATTTTTTCTATCAATTTTTTTTAGTTTCATGAGCATATTGACACCATCCACTGTTTTAATGTAGTCCCCCAAACACTTATCCCATCCTGTCATTCTCAATAATATAGGCTGCTCATTGGGATTCTGCAGAGGATCTTGGAGATTCTCTACATGGCTGGCTCTGCTCTCTGCAAGATAATCATGAAGCTTTTTTCTTGATTCCTCCTGTTTGATCTCCTGAGCATTTTTCGGTATCTCTACAGCAAAAAAGCGCCCTTTTGTCATATAGCGCTGAAAATAACCTGATGTTTCAGTCATATACTGTCGATAATCTGCTGACAATTTTCCCTTATGGCGATTTTTAATATGCTTTTGGAATGTTTGTGCATTCTGGCAAGATGCATTGCATAGCTTGCATGTGTATGCTTTTGACAGGTTGTAAACATAAAGCTCTGGTATAGCTATTACTTTCACATCAGGAATAGGAACATCATGTAAGCTTTCATTGTACACTCCTTTTTCATTCTTGAGCTTTTGAAACAATGCCTGGACCTCATTATTTTTCTTAACATAGTATCCATGACGTGTTAAATGAGCACTTGCAGTACTTGGTGTTATTGTTGTTTTGCATTGTCCATCAATACAGACTAGCAATGGGTAATACAGATGTTCAGGTGAAACCATGCGTATTTGGAACTGTTTAAATAGTTTCATCTCATTTGAGGTAAAATCACTGCTGACTTGAGATTTTTCACCAATAATAAGAGATCTGCCAAGTGGGTTTGTTTGAGGCTCAGGAAGTAGGGGCTTCTCAACTCTTTTCAGCTCAAGATCCTTTTCAGTTCTTATTTTGTATTCATCAATCTTTTTGGAAGATGGTGACACAGTTGAAGTCAAGCCTTGTAAAGCTGAACTTGGAGAGAAATCAACTTGTGAAGTAGAAACATCAAACTTTTCAGTTTCATCCCTTGATTCAGTAGCCACTTGGCCCAATTCAGTAGCCCCTTGGCCTGATTCAGTCTCAGGAAAAGTGCCAGAGACAGATTTATGAAAGGGATATCTTGGATGATCAATGTAGTCTTCTTCAACAGCTTTCACAAAGCATTTTTTCATTTTGTGAGTATTTTTAACATGCTCTTGGAGACCCTTTGCTGTTGTAATCTTGTAATCACAGCCATCCATTGGACAAGCCAAGTTAGATTCTCTGGTACTTCTGATTACAGTCTGGATGACAGTTTGGCCTGGATTGAAGATGAAATTTGGGTTAGCATCTTGCCATTAAGAATGTCAGAAAAATTAATACCTTCATTTTTATATTCTAATGTATATTCAAGGGCATGAGACTGTTTGACATGTGCAAGTATATTTCCTTTGCACTTTTGACATTCTCCATAACAAGAGTGAATAATAGCTGGTTTAGTGGTAGTATGCACTTTCAAGTTCTCTTTATTCTCTACTGAAGCTTGAGGTGCTGCTGTTTCTACTGGAACAATATGCTTAACATCCAACTGCCAAATAAACTGT
This sequence comes from Stygiomarasmius scandens, assembly GCA_037954225.1. NCBI lineage: Eukaryota > Fungi > Basidiomycota > Agaricomycetes > Agaricales > Campanellaceae > Stygiomarasmius > Stygiomarasmius scandens. The sequence continues at coordinate 87,585 of JBANRG010000124.1, read as the reverse complement.
TCTGCTTACCTGCTGAAGGGAATATGCCAACATCATAACCTGGTGTTTCCATTGATGGAATCTGCAAAGAGTAATCTACAAAGAGTTATTTCAATGCATATCCAAAGTCAGACAAAAACTACATACCACTCATTTCTTTTTGTTTTTCAGACATTGTTGTTTCTACTGGAGTAATATGCTTAACATCCAACTGTGAGTGCCAACTAAACTGTTCTGCTAACCTGCTGAAGGGGTCATACCAACATCATAACCTGGTGTTTCCATTGAAGGTATCTGCAAAGAGTTATCTACAAAGAGTTATTTCAATGCATATGCAAAATTCAGACAAAATTACAATTACATACTGCTGTTTTCTTCACTGAAATTTTGGTACTGGCCCTGAGTCATGGCATTTTCAGAAACCACAAAACCTGTCTCAAAGTGCTTCTGGTCTTCATTTTCAAAAGCAGTGACTTCCTCAGGATCCTCATGTTTCTCCTGGGCTTTCAATGCCTTGGAAATAGAATTATCAATCTTATCAAGAATTTGTTGAAGTTCATCTTGAGTGAATTGCTCTTCAGACTTGAGAGATTGATCTCTGATTCCACCATCAGCAATATTACCATTGTTATCAAAGTGCCAAGGGTCATGAAACCATTTCTGAGCAGTGTTAGGGTCAGGATGAGGATCTGCACGGGTCAATCGGTCATAAACCTTAACAGAGAACCGAGAATGGCGCCAGTCATCACATTGAGAGCATTTTAGAGGTGCCACAGGGTTATCCCCCCATCTTTCCTTTTGGTCTCTGGTATGATAGCCCAGCTTATGGGAATATGAATTCTTCCCAGATGGGTCATATTTAAACTGACATTCAAATGTTGGGCAATAGTTATTGGGCTGTAAGGACATTATCAGTCAGAAGAAAAATATTAAAAAAAAACTATGAAGATAGGAGACTCTGAAACAAAAGTAACTATATAGTAAGATGACATATCATCTTAACACCAAGGATGAAGCAAGCTTTCAGAATAACAAAAATGCTGGACCATGAAACTTCAGATGTACAACAAATTCAACACTCAAAGGCTCATATAGCTTCTTCTGTTTGAAGATATTTGAATCTTTTATAACCAATCATAAATCCAGCATATTTTCAATGGCCACTTGCAAAAAAAATGGTAAAAGTTAGAAAACAGCCTTACCATTATGGAAAAACCAAATGCTCTACAAGCAATATAATGTCAGTCTAAGAGGGTGACAATATTAGAGACCAAGATATATACTGACCAGCCAAATGAGAAAAAAATGTTAATAGAGTGTTGAAGCTGAAGTTTTAAAGATGTGGGTAAGCAAGTCAGATTTATCAGATCACAAGTTTAAAAAACACAAAAATTTCGGAAAATAACAATGATAATGTCTAGCAAAAATCAAATACTTACAGATGTAGAAATTGGTATTGGTAACTAGTTTGATTGAAATGTGACTTGTCGCAAGACGAGTTTCTTGAACTTTATTTCAAAGTTGTGAATGTGGTAGGACATACATGTACACTTGAATTCTCACCTCCAAACTTTATCTTGGTACTTCCAGTAAAAAATTGAAGTCAAAGAAGACTGTGAACTCAGTTGATGCAACCTGATTCAGGTCAGAGCAGTATGTAGCTTGTCTGCCAAATTTCAATTCTCAATTTTAAACCTTAAAATTCTCAATTTTAAACCTTAAAACTATTAATACTTACCAAATTTAATTTCGGTATTTCCGGTAAAAAGCTGAAGTCAAAAAAGATTGTGAACTCGGTTGATGCAACGTGGAGCAGTATATAGCTTGTCTGCTGAACTTTATTTCTCAATTTTAAACTTAAAACTATTAATACTTACCTCCTGTATTTCCAGTCACTGGCCGAAGTCAAAGAAGATTGTGAACTCGGTTGATGCAACGTGATTCAGGTTGTATAGCTTGTCTGCTGAACTCTAAGCATTGATTTTAAACCTTAAAACTATTAATACTTACTACCTCCAAACTTTATTTCGGTATTTCCGGTAAAAGGCCGAAGTCAAAGAAGATGGTGAACTTGGTTGATGCAACGTGATTCAGGTGGTATAGCTTGTCTGTCGAACTTTAAGTCTTGATTTTAAACCTTAAAACTATGAATACTTACTACCTCCAAACGACAACTTACCTCACATCTGCTCCGTTCTAGTCCCGAGTGTGGACTTGCGCTACATCTGTCGAACCTTTTTTTGTCTCTGTTATGAAGGTAATAAATGCTTTTTCACTGTTGTTCCTGTCATAACAGGATGGCTTCCCATAAGATTTTAGGACACATCTGGCAGTGCACGAAAATAATCCTAATGGACTGATTGCCGGACATGCGAAATTTGATTTTACAGTTTACTTTCTTGCAGCATATGTCACATGTCACGTCACACCACCTCTTGGTTCGCAACCCCGACCGCGACGCGTTGACCTCCAACTGCTGGACGACCATACAATACCCCACCTTCAACACTCACCACTCCTATGCCCACCCAACACTATGGCCCAGTAGAACACCTCTACTGCACATGCTACACGGTCGCATTTCTCGGGTCGTCCCACTTTTGCTTAGTCCCAGGATCGTTTCAGATGAATAGTGCCGTTTGAATCGTAGGACAAGTTGGCGCATTCGGGTTAGTTGATTGTGAGTTGGCTGAGGCAGTTCAGGTGCGCTGCCAACTATCAACACTTTGTATTTCTAATGGCCTTTTTCTCCTCTTTCAAGAGAGTTTGCCGGTGATATAGCCCCGGAGCCTGGTCCTCAACCTCTTCCTCTCCCTGCGGCAGTGCCCAGCACAGCTGAATCGTCCCTCCAACTCTCCAGCTGCCGCCGCTACCACTTCTCGTGAACGCCCTCGTTCATCCGGTCAGCTTCCCACTCAAAAGTCATTGTCTCCTTCCAATGTGCCCTGTTCCTCTCAAGGGCATCTTCAACCTCCACTCCATATCTATCCACTTTCATCCCGCTTTCAACAATCCCAGTAACCAGTCTCTACTCTGGCAATGGCTCCTTCAATTCGGCAGAAATGATGGACCATCCTACCTCTGCGTACATGGTCTATCTTCGTTCTTCTTACCCTGCCTACGAAAGCTTCCGCACCAGCTCTAATCACTCTCGCGGCTCAAGTCTCCGGCTACGAGACGACAGACCTGATGCCCCAATACCTCCTACACCTCATTCTCAAACCAATCCTTCGAGTCCGAGTCCTCTACTTTCGGGTCCGTATGCGTTGGATGACATGAGTAGCGTCAGTCAGGTTATGGATGGGATCTATCTGCGAGGAGAGCTGGAAGGTTTCGACGGCATGGGTGCCGAGTCTGGGAGGGACCATATCGGAGCCGACCTGCAGTTGAATCATTCATTGTAGAGCGCAGCACAGAAAGCTGTCGAAAGAGAGCTTGACTTTGGTCGTATATGCCGCGTTTCTTTCCTCTACAACCACCTTTGCTTCCTCCTTCAAAATGTCTACTACAGGCCCAACCGGCTTGGGTTCAGAGATTGTCACCCTCATCAACAAGCTCCAGGATGTCTTTGCAGCAGTCGGTTCTTCTGCTTCACAAACAGACTTGCCTCAGATGTGTCCTTGGAAGTCAGAGTTCAGGGAGGAGTAGTGTGCTCGAGGCGTGTATTCATTCATTTACTCTCTTCATTGTATTCTAAACCTTTCTTTTGTTCATTTCAGAACATTGTAGGGCGGGATTTCTTACCTCGTGAGCAGGGTATAGTGATGCGGCGACCTCTGGTACGCATCTCTCATTCTTCTCTCGATTACAGCCCATAAAACCATGGCGCGCTCGTATAGGTTCTCCAACTTATTCACAGAGATCCGCCTCCAGGCCAGCAGGCAGGTGCGTGCCTGTTCCTTTGTCCTCACACTCTGCTCATTTGCTCTTGCAGTAACAATAAAGGAATCCGACCCCAACGCCAACCCCGACGAATGGGGTGAATTCTTACATCTTCCCGGTCAAAAGGTTTACGACTTTTCCAAGATTCGTGACGAAATCGTGCGCGATACCAAAGCAAAGACTGGCAAAAACGCAGGCATCTCTCCGCTCCCCATCAACCTCCGAATATTCTCCCCAAAGTCCTTACTCTCACTCTTGTCGATCTCCCCGGGTTGACCAAAGTTCCTGTCAGGGACCAGCCAAAGGATACCGAGAAACAGATCAGGGACATGTTGATGAAGTATATTTCCAAACCCGCCTGTATCATTTTGGCTGTGTCACCCGCCAATATCGACTTGGCCAACTCTGATGGGCTGAAGATGGCAAGAGAAGTGGATCCAGAGGGTACGAGGACGATTGGTGTGTTGACCAAGATTGATTTGATGTGTGTTGCCTTTTTCTTGCCTTTTTCGATAGAGACTGACAATGTTACAGGGACTCCGGTACCGATGTCGTGGATATCCTTGCTGGTCGTATCATTCCTCTCCGTCTGGGCTATGTTCCCGTCGTGAACCGCGGTCAGCGTGATATCGATTCTTCCAAGGCTATCAGTCAGGCTCTCGAAGCCGAGTGCGACTTCTTTGAGAACCACCCGTCATACAAGGGTAAAGCACAATATTGTGGTACACCCTTTTTGACGAGAAAGCTCAACATGATCCTGATGCACCACATCCGTGCTACCCTTCCCGACATCAAAGCCCGCATCACCCCCCAACTTCAAAAGTACAATGCCGAACTCATGTCACTTGGCGGTCCTCTTGCCGATGGCAACTCTGGCGGCAACATTGTTCTGACTGTCAATAACAGAATTCACCAACGAATTCCGTACAGTGATAGATGGTAACACAAATGACCTGAGTTTGAACGAGTTGAGCGGAGGTGCTAGGATCAGTTTTGTGTTCCACGAATTGTTTAACAATGGGGTTAAGAATATCGATCCGTTTGACCAAGTCAAGGACGGAGATATTAGGACGATTTTGTACAACTCTTCGGTATGTTTCAGAGTCTGCTTTTGAGCGCCTACTGATGTGATTTAGGGTTCTACGCCGGCGCTGTTCGTAGGAGCGGCGGCGTTCGAGGTTATTGTGAAGCAACAAATCAAGCGGTTAGAGGACCCTTCGCTGAAGTGTTGTCAACTCGTGTATGACGAGCTTATCCGGATTTTGGGGCAGTTGTTCAAGATTGTGCGTATACATCAACTATTTACTTACCCTAACTGACGTTATTATCCTCGACGTCTACAGCAAGCATTCAGACGGTATCCTGCTCTCAGGGAACGTTTCAACTTTTTCAAGACATCCATGTCACCTACGACCAAACTAGTGTCGGACATGGTCGCAATGCAAGCATGTTATGTAAACACGACACATCCAGACTTTATCAACGGCCACAAGGTGCGTTTCCTCCAATTCCCACCCTTGTTCCTCACTCTGACCTTTTCTTCCAGGCAATGTCCATTGTCCAAGATCGCCTCAACGCCAATAAACCCCCTCTTCCCGCCTCCGACCCCAAATCCGGCAAACTTGCTCCTGGAGTCATCAACAACAACAAGGACCTCGACGTCGAAGCCAAAAAAGAAGAACCCTCCTTCTTTGAAAGCTTTTTCAGCTCTGCCAAAAACGGTCGAACAATCAAAAAGACAGGTCCTGGAGGCACTCCTGCCCCCGTTACGGAAGCTCCTCCAGCAGTGATCAAACCCAACCTCCGTTGAGTGAGAGGGAGATGATGGAGACCGAGGTTATCAAGCTCTTGATTCACTCATACTTTAACATTGTCAAGAGGGAGATGATCGATATGGTCCCTCAAGCGATTACGCTGACGCTTGTGAATCATTCGAAAGAGAATTTGCAGAGGGAGCTTTTGCAAGAGCTGTACAAGGCGGAAGTGTTGGATGATTTGCTCAAGGAGAGTGAGTATGTTGTGAATAGGAGGAAAGAGGTTATTGGGATGGTGCAGGCTTTGAATAAGGCGGAGGAGTGCGTATTATTTCTCTTAATCTATGGTTTTGGGTTTGGGCTGACACGACTTTTTTTCTCTACAGGATTGTCGCGGGTGTCTAGAATTAGATATCTTTGACTGGTTTTTTCTTTTACCCTTACCCTACTCCCTTCTTCCGTGCTGAGTCTCCTGTCGCTTACTGTTTTACATACACTATGTTATATTTCTACGTATTATTGTCGCTGGCAATGAGAGCTTGTCTCCTGTAACTTTTTTTCTTTTTGCTTTCTGTTCAAGGTTTAGCGTATTCACCGGATGGAATCTGGATTCTTTTTTCGATTAGATATGCTCTCAATATGCTCTAGTGCGTTTGAGTTGCGGTGCTTGTGGGCTATGACGAGGACAAGTATATTGTCCAGACTGTCTCATTTACGCAACACTGAGCCGTGTACGCATAACCTAGTACGTATACACCGGGATCTCAGTTTTACTTGTGGCGCAAGTCTCGAAACTTCAACCAGAACTTGACCCAAATTGCGCGTTAATTCACATAGTATAATCTCACTGCCTTGCACTATCCGTTCCTTTCCGATTCTCAGTATACTTTAGCACGCTCCCTCTCGAGGTATTCTTGAAGTTGTGGAAGGTCCTGCGAGATATCGATGTGGCCTTGTCTTTGAATAAACGTACATGGTAGATCTAGGCGCCTCGAATCTCGCGACAACCACCCAATCAATTACACACCCAATACCCTCTTCCCAGCGTGCCATACCGTGAAACTGACTGCAGTCATTGGTACCACCTTTAGATAACCAATACTCAGACCGATGTAAAAGCCTTTCAATCCCGAGGTCTTCCATATAGAACGCATGGTTTCTCCCCAGCGTAGCCATCTATCTGGTCGCGTGATGCCTCCTACTTGCATCCTCCGCCTAACAACTTCAAACGGATAAGACACGGTCTGTGCCATTACACCGGACGCGGCTCCAATGATGAGGTCTGGAACTGGCGTGGGTTTGGAACCATAGGGAATGAAACGCGCTCTCAGGTAACCCCAGCTCAAAAATGATACACCCGCGTATGGGATCATGCCTATGATTGTAGCAGTGAATCCACGATAAAATTTGAGAATAGGAAAGCGATTGAGTATCTGTCGAGTTCCAACCATTGGAATAGCGTGGATGCTAGCCGCTGGTTGAGACGTCGGTGTAGGTTCGGGGGCGTTCCTGATACATCTGATGAACTGTTCGGAACACATTAGAGGCTAATGGATTCTTGAATTCGCCGGTAGTAGATGTCTGAAATGCCATGCGAACTCGAATGACTTCTAGAGGGTATGTGAAGAATACAGATATTACCCCTGTATAGTTTGGGAGTTTAGCTCGTTTGATTCACAATTGGTCGTTGATACGCACCGGAAATTGACCCAGCCGCAAATCTACGAAAATTGGTCTCGTCCTCTCTAGTTGGCATCAAAGTCTATGCTGGGTGTCAGTACAAACGTCGCATGACGCAAATGGGATTCAGACTTGCATGATGTATTTGATCATATGCTATAAACCTGATAGCAGCATAGGGAAAAATACGAAGCAATGTCATGGAATGCCCTTGGAATAATCCGCGCACACCATTGGTATCATAGATACCCCATCCAGCGCGAAAGGCACCACTCCAGGATCCTATGGGGACATCTAAATCTTGGCCATTTAGAGGGATTCCAGCATGTACTTTTGAAAGTCGGGATTGGACGCTTGAAAAAGGATCTTGACTCAGTCAAGAGGTGCGACTAATGTTTTGGCCTTGAGTAATATTCAGAAAGAGGATATTGTACAAGTAGAAAGTACGCGTACCACACATCCAGCAAACCCTCCTGCAAGTCCAGAACGGATGATATAGTTAAGGCTTTGCTTGTCCCGAGACTCGGAGACATTCAAACTCATTTGGTGCACTAACTTTAGTGCGTCGCATATGAATGACCTGTGCAACAAATTAACAATAAGAGAAGAAATAGTAGGGCTTAAACTTACTCTAGCAGGTCGTCTGGCAAGACCTCGGTACAAAATCAACGTTAATCAACGGTCATGCACAGCCACGTGCGTGGCTTCAGAGCTTCGCTCCACCCACAATTCTCGCGTTCTCATACTTTCCACACCGCAGTAAGCTTGCTCTTCCTGTCCAAATCAATCCAAACTACAGTGAAATTGTATATCCCGGTGTGAATGAATGGTTTGCTAGTGGGTATAGATGTTATCCTTGTCTGTACTGCAAAATGCTATAACTTGAACTGTAAAATACAGTCAAACTACCTGTATGCCTACTAGCAAACCCTTGATTCGCTTGAATATACACCACTGAGTTTAATCCATTGCTTTGGCAAGCTTCACTATACTAAATTGGACTATTCTACAGTAGCTATAATTTGGTACAGTTATATACAGGTTCACCCTGATACTTATCAATTTATTCCAATTTAGATTTCTGCTGTTTAATTTACTATTTTGGCAAGTATATCTCCACAGGGGCTATAGTGTGATATAGTGTGTACTATTTGCAATTTACCAATTCTAATGTTTAATACATCACTTTATCAAAACTGATCAACCAAGATATTCAAGTAAATTACTCTACAGTGGCTACAATGTGGTATAGTTATGCACAAGTTCATTTAGATACTGATTCAGTTATCTTCAGTTTACAGATTTTTATTATTTAATTCATTACTTTGGCAAAACAGATCATAAGGATATCAACCAAAATACCAGATTAAACTGCTATAAGTACAAAGTCCAAGATGCTACTTGAATGGTTTATCCTTGATACACTCACCTAGATATATGGAAACAGATAAAAATTGAAAGAAAGAACAAAGGCATTCAAGATGCCACCTGAATGCTTTATATATCTGCAGAAGATATGGCCATGTGGACCTATTTTGATGTGTACCAAGTGTTGCTATGTATAAATTGGGCCGAGGCACATCAATTACTTTATCATTATGTATTCTTGCTGATTGTCAAGTTTCATGTCCATTGGATTTCCCATTTATGTATTCTGAGCATATCTTTGTCAATATTTATTTGATTTTTTTGTTCTATGTATCAGCTTGTAGGGAGTCTAGAGTAGTATAATATAGCAATTTCTTTTGTGTGAAAATGTTAGGTTTTGAGCAACCGTGCAAAAAGCCAAACTCAATAGAACCGCGAAACACTGGACTGTTCAAGTTACTTCTGCTGCATTTTTGTCAATCATTTGGTTTCGACGCTAACATGTCCCAGATATCACTAAAATAGAACTGTTTCGGTGACTATAACATGTATATCTATCTGCCAATGTAATAATAATTGCACCTGATAAATCGATGGATATAGTCACCGCTATGGGCCATATGCTGTAAAAATATCAACTTCACAACAGGCCCCGTAATGAAATAGGTACTATGAATTGTGACAGGTTTGGATATGCTGTTTTGTAGGTTGAATCTTAGCAGGTTTTTATTTTAACATGTATGTTTTGACAGGGTCATATATGAGTTCATTTTTAGGATTCTCATAGAAATTCTTTCAATATGAAATGAAAACAAATAGCCACCATAGAGTAGAGTGTATCTGGGTGCATGCAGGTCAAAACATTTCTCTTTGAAATATACTTTCATCGCTATTGAGACATTTCAGATATAGTTTAGAACAGAAATATGTTCAAGATATTATTGATCAATATTCCCAGATACTAACATCCATTTGGTTTCTGCATCTGGGAATGAGAGTTCACTTACCATTCATAACAGCTTTACAGAGCTCAAAATGCCTTGAGTTAAACAGCAGTTTTATAAACTAATTTCTGGTATGCATCAGTATTAAATGGTTTAATTGTACATGGTTCACTGGAAGCAGAGGATTCACAAACCTATTAATAATGTGTACTTAGATAGTTTACTTCATGTGATTTAGATTTGCTTAATATTACTTGAGCTACTGCCAGATCAGGAGCTGAATTGACTTGCCTAAGGCCAAAGACATCAGCAAAAAATAAATTGCTATTGCAAGCACATGCCATGATCCAAAGAGCCAATATTATAAGTGCATTACTCTATAGCCCTTGTAGATGCGTGTAGCATGGGTTATGTTGTATGCAATGCTACATAGGTGTAGATAGATTGTACATACTCAGGCTGCTCCTGATATACATATATAACTGGTTGGTACATCATACTAAATGCAAGGTTTTACTGATTGTCAGATTAGTTACAATGGTGAAGAATTCAAGCATATGATTAGATACATATTGATAATTACATGCGGCACAACTTTTTCTGATTTTTTCGAGGTCGTTTTCGAGGGACCGGTGGTAAATTTTGATCTTGTTCCTCAATAACACTGATGCCTGAGAAAGAAATTGTGACTGCGGAGGTATGGGTTGACATAAAATGTCCTACATTGATCTAAGACAATCTGGCGGTTCCAGTTTGGATTAACGGTCTGTCCGAAATCTAGAGAAAGGCGGCATGTCTGCTGAATGGTATCAGCAAAGATGGTATTGGAATGTTAAGTTTGCGCTGGCGCATAACGTACGATATTTCGGAGTAGCGATCTCGTCGTTGAGAAGCGGTCATGTGAAACCTGCGGGTCAGAGCCGCGGTACATGCTGACTAAGCTAAAGTGCGCATAAAAATTGAGAATCAAGCATCTTTCAGGCCATAACACAATTTTTTTATAAAATTGTTTGGTTATAGCCATATACCAAGTTTTATAAAAACACTGGTTGATCCATATAGTTTTACCTTCCCACGTTACTACAGACTACCACTTTTAGAAGACCTATGAGACCTTGGTCCGCGGCGACTTTATTTGATCAATACTCTCACGCTTGTTCTGGCAGCGCGCGATGCACAGATCCATATAGAGCGCATACAGTTACTCACATACTTACCCTTCATGAGAGACCTACGAGATGTGTTTATTGCTTAACATATTTGGATTTTTCTAATCATTGGAAAGCGCGCATCTAATATATATTCCTGTATCGTCTTCCAGCTTGTCCCAGATCAAAAATGCTCTGTGGCTACCGATACCCTGTACAGGGTCTGAGCAGGTTTGATGATGCCACGAAACCACCAGTAGCCCGGAATTGAAAGAAGAGGACTGCTTCACAAGTAATATACTCGGGTGACATTCCAATGTCCCAGATCAAAATTAACTTGTCCCAGACCAAAATTCCTGAACAGCTGTTCTGTGGCATAAAAATGCAGAATCTACTCCAATATTAAGCATAGATTCGACTGACACTTTTATATAAAAGCTACATCCATTCCAATTGAGGAAAATGCAAATGTATATGTTACTTTGTGTTAGTCTTTTTCTGATACAAACATTACCATGTACATTCATATTTGTTCTTGGGATTCCTCAAAAATGTGGTCAATATTTTATATCCAAATTGATTCATGGCTTCAATTGCCAAGAAATCTGTTTTCATTATGCTCAGTTCTGTATGAGTGAATTCTGATTTGCTAAGAACTGTGTCAACCATTCCAGTATGAGCATAGATTCTGATCATTTTATTGAATATTCATTTAGTATTTCCAGCTTCAAGCATATTCTCTGAATATATGAAAGAGTACATAATGAAAGGTAGCAGTCAAGCAATTAAGGCTCCAACCAATTAAATTACAATTACTCGAAATTCAGTATTTAACGGTAATTGGTTTCTAATTGATTATTAACCCATTAAAATTTGTAATTAATTGGTTCTTTTTTTCTGAGAAATTTGACCCAAAACTACCTTCTGAACATCTAATTCAAAGAGACAATCATGTAGCCAACTCTTTGTACATATTCCCTTGGTTGTTGTCTCAGCTTTTATAGAAGAATGGTACACATATGGGGAGACTTACAGGACGGATATTCAACTGAGATTCTGGCACCAGGGATTGTAAGAGAACCATGAGCAATCCATCCAACTATTTGGAAAGTAACTCATCTGTTTGCTTGCAATGTCACGCATTTGACACTTTAACCAGATTATTGAAAAACTGGTTATAATTCAAGGTCACAAATTTTATAATACCAGTTGAGATTACAGCTGGATTAAAGCAGATTATGGATGGTTATAATTCTCTAGTGTTAAAATTATAGCTAGATTATTACCAGCTATAATCTGGCTATAATGAGTTGAAAACTTGATAATATTATAACATTTGTGAGCTTGAGTTATAACCAATATTTTGGATATAATATGTTTATAATCAAAGTGCCAAATGTGATGAATAGAGGGTGTTTTTCCATGTGATCATTATTGATATATGCTGGTCCTGTATTGGAAGGCAAATTAGTGTGACTATTGTTCAGCATATAGTCCTCAAAAACCATATGAAAAAAAAAACCAATTAATTACTGATTTTTAATGGGTTAACAACCCATTAACCAGTTCAAGTAATTGTAATGGTAATTGTAATGGGATAAAACCAATTAAATGGGTAATTAATTGAAATGGGTTGGAGCCTTACAAGCAATATAAAGTAGCATTCAAACCTCAGACATCCTTATTTAAAAGTCTGGGACAAAAATCAAATTCACCACCACATGCATTTATTATTGATGTCACTGACCTTTTTGTAAGTAAGGAATGAAGATTTTTCTCATTGAGTGATAGTATACTTGTTTCTGGGTAAGTAGACTATCTAAACAGCAATGAAGACATATTATTCTTGAGTGATCATGATAACATATCTCTGTAAGTCTGTAACTAATAACTCTCAATTCAAGTTTATTCAAGAGCTAACACATCCCAGAGAATGGCTGGAGTAGACCACCCAACAAAAGCCTCCTTCAGTAGTATGGAGCATCATAGTTTATCATAACAGACGGCCGTGCGTGCAGGAGTCCAAACCGTCCAAATCGGGTGCCACGTTCACACGCCCAGGGCAAATGCCTGAGCCTGTCGAAAAAAGTCAAATTTTCACTTCGACATACATGCCGTTCATTGGCACAGATCTCATGCTCGGGGTGCCGAGTGCGTGAACGCGGCACCCGTTTTAAAGCGATACAGCGTGGTTCTGTAGTATGTATGGCTACATTGCAAAATTTACAACGCACATAAAGTTTGGCCTGGCTGAAATCACTAATAGTAGTATTCACTAGTATTGCATGAAAGAAAGAGCAAAACATTCATGGGTAGAACGATGACCAGACTTTGTGCTGTGGGAATTAATATCCTGTTTCAATATTTGCCATGGACAGGTCCTCAATATGCCATGGGTCCACGAGTCCACTAAGCCTATCCATATTTCTATATGGATCGTAAGAGGCGATTTTATAAAAGACACACATTGATCTATCCATTGATTTTATAAAAGGTACCATATGGTAATAACCACATTTTTTATAAAATTACAACGTTTAAGGGTGCATCTTTTGGACCTCACTGATAGGCGTTGTAGCTTTATATGCTATTAAATAACTTTATTCATCCCAAAGAAGCCATGTACATTGCCATAGAACAGAACTGGCCCACCAAGCTGAGTTTTTGATGATTTTTGAGGTAATCATAAAAGAAGACTCGGATGGCAGCCAGAAGACAATTCACTAGAGCTACTCACCTAGAATTTCTCATTTCATAGGCTAGTGTACAAGACACATCAGAATAGGCTGATTACTGGCATGAACTAAGTTGAAATAAACCAAGATGACATTTTCATACCTAGTTGTTGGGAGTTTTCCCTTTAATTTTCAATGAAAACTCAATATTAAATCTACTAATGATATGGAGGTAATTCAAGGTGTAAGTGAGTAGCTAAAAATGGTTTGATCACTCCTTGATCAATGAGTTTCAGACTTCAGAACTGCTTCAGAAGCCCAAATAAGAAACAAGTTTCTTTGCACCTAGTTCTTATAAAGCTCACAACCTGAGGTATCAATCATTGGCTCAGTCATTTCTACATACTGTCGGGACTACTGATAGCAAGATTAACATAGAAATTTGTATCGAACTTCGAGTGTCTTAAGTGTACCGCAAGTTTACGTAATGACGTACCGCAGCTTGTGAAACCTGCGGTACAATCACGTAAAATCTGCGGTACATCTGCGGTACACTCGCGGGATACTTGCAACAGAGAAGGACAATCCTTCGACACAATTAGACAGTATTAGCATATAAAACTGCTCTATTCTATAATATCCTTTATATTACTACGCTATTCTGGCCGGTTTTTATTCAAATAGGGGTCAGTTATCTATAAAGCTCTATGCCTCATGGTCTTCACCATGGAAATACAGAGCACAGATATAAGCTGAATAGTTCCAAGGTCTATATTATTCATATCAGCTAAGACAGACTCATTCATTTATGCAGGACACTTTGAAAATTGTACTAGACTCTGATTGAATGTGAGTTTTATTGTATATATGTTACTGCTTTACTTTCAATGCAAAATCCACATTTTTATACAGCTATAAGAAAGCACTGATATGTTAAAATGCTTCACTATGTGAAATGATTTATTTAGCTTTGATAATGCTTCAAATTCTCGTCAAGAACTAGGTCTTTGAATAATGAGTTTGGCTTAGTAAGCATTTGTACCGCAGCCCACAGGTGTACCGCAGGTATGACCCGCAGATTTGCACATACCGGTTGAGAAGCTGATAAAGTTTGTCTTCTTCAATGTTGCCAAGATAGTACACCAGACAATCAGTCTCTGTACTCTGGCAATGGCTACTTCAACTCGGCAGAAATGGTGGACCATCCTACCTCTGCATACATGGCCTGTCTTCGCTCCTCTTATTCTGCCTACGAAACATTCCGTACCAGCTCTAATCATTCTCGTGGCTCAAGTCTCCGCCCACGAGACGATACGCCGCATTCTCAAACAAATCCTCCGAGTCGGAGTCCTCTACTTTCGGGTCTGTATGCGTTGGATGATATGAGCAGTCAAGTTATGGATGGGATTTATTTGCGAGGAGAGCTGGAAGGTTTTGATGGCATGGGTGTTGAATCGGGGAGGGAATAATATGTCTACTGCCGTTCAGTCCTATCATACCAGCCGGTTCTCCATACCTTATCCTTTCTCTCATGTGAGAAGGGGCCCTCCCAGAGTTACGCCAATCAACCAAATCCACTGAAGAATAGTAGGAATGCTCATACCCAAACTACCACCTTCAGCAACTCGCGCCACTGCCGTCAATCTTACTAATATAGACATCATTCACGAGCAATTCGCTCGTCAATGGCAGATTTACGCACAAGATCTCCAGGCTCCAACTCAACAATGAAAACAGCTATGGTGATATTACCGACTCTACGTTCTTCCCTCAGGCTTTCGGTGGCGTCAATGACCAAATGGATGTCGTATCGGAATGCTCGGTCCAATCACTGTCAGAACTCGAAGCATCATTCGTAATGTCGTATCCATCCCCGACCCATCCCTCGTCTTATTCCCCCGCAGTTCCTTTCAAAATTCGGTATCCAGGAAGATGTAGAGGAGAATTGGCAGGTGTCAGATGAATCGATGGCCGAGGATTTTGATATGCAGGCAAAGAAGACAGACGCGATAGAAGCAGTCCTCTGGCCGTCATTCCAACTCCAATTCTGGCTCATTCTCTCCTACTCAACCATAGCACCCACGTACACAACCCCCAGTGTCACGCTGCTCACTCTCATGCCTACCATCACATGTCTCTCACTACTCAAGTTCAGACTCATACACCTCCCCTCCAAACGAGCAATACCAATGTCATTCGCACCAAAAGGACCCCAGAGGTTTCTGTAGCGGGTGGCATGCGCACTCCCGACAAAGTCTGCCCGCACAAGAACTTGACGACGATCATGCGGACACTCATCCGACCTGATCCACGAGTACGCTTACACTGGTCGTAGTAGCAGCAGCAGCTCAGGCTATCGTCGTTCTCTCGATAATCATCCCAAAGCTGTCCCAAAACCATACCGTATGTATGCCAGATGAAGACGAGACGCTCTTTGAAAAGAGTGATCAAAACGACGACCAGGAGGACGCAGATATGTATTCGTTCACTCCAAAGTCTAGCCAGGTTGGCTTACTGGATACGCAGCCTCAACGGCAATAGCCCAATCGTCCTACCGACTCTCCAGCTGCCGCCGTTACCACTTCTGGTGAACGTCCTCGTTCGTCTGATCAGCTTCCCACTCAAAAACCATTGTCTCCTTCCAATCTCTCCAACCTCCGCTCCTCCATATTTATCCTCATTTCCATCCTGCTTTCAACAATCCTGGAGGCTTCCGCTACAGCATCTCTTCTTCCTCCTATCAATCGCACTGGTACCGGCATGGGTATCAATGGACACATCTTTCAATCCTTGGGCATATTGGCATACCCAACGACTCTTGGGCCGAAACAATGGTGGAAACGGTTCTCTTACAGCTAGGTCTAGTCCAAGCCATGAACCTGTCGAATTACCACCTACACCTCTGACTGTCGGTGTCAGGTGTAAAGGCAGATCCATGGACTTGTGTGGACAGTCTGTAGTCGATCGTGGAATGTTACTGCGGATACCCCAACGTTTACCTTGGCTCCGGTACTCGAAGCGGAAGGGAATCTGTTCAAGGACTGGGTTTGTCTGGTTTGAGCAGTCTGGGTGGTAGACCCAGAAGCACGAAACCTGCTCAGCCTTGTCCGTCGAGACCGAGGGAAGAAAACCTCCTCCTCGTGTCCAGAGTACTCAACTTCGAGATACGAGTCCAGAGCTCAAGTCTTCGAGTTCCGGTGAATAGACAGTGGGAGGGAACCAGTTTGCTGCAGAGGAAGAAGAGGACAGCCGGGTCAATGGTGGAATCGATCACCTGGTGTGCAGGGTTTTTATCAGCTTCATCGTCGTTGGGTCCTTCATCGGGAGTATTGGTGATCAGAGTATCACTGGCGCCATGGTGGAATCCTCTTTCTCTTTTGGTTTGGTAGGCTAGGCGGACAGTCTAAACAGCCACATATTCCCCGAACGTTCTTCCCTCTCGTCAGCTTCATCCTCCTCAACACCTTCAAGGTTTTCTTTTTTTCTCCTTCATTGTTTTCATCCTCGGTCAATACCCAATATCTCCTCTTCCATCTCCTCCACCACACCTGCATCCAACACTGCCTTACGTGCACTACAAATCAAAACCGCTTTATGAAGACTTGAACGAGGTGGACATGATGGAGTTTTCGGTGGTCTATAGCTCAAGGAGTTGCATTGATGGTGGATCTTGGACGAGCCCGTTGTATCGGAGGCTTTAGTTGGGGACTAAGGTCAACTGGGGGAATGTATTTCGAGAATAGCGAGATCATTGTCTTCTTCAACCACTCGTGGACAGTTGTTGACCAAGACAACCTCTTCGTCTTCGAGATCTTGTAATATGGGAAAGTCGACTTTCGGGTGGGAGAAGGCAAAGGCGAGGTGTTTTGAACGGTTCTGGAGGACTTTTTAGGACACGGAGATTCTCCAACGGATTGGGAGACAGACGAGGAGAAAAGACTTGGGCAGAGTTGATCATTGAGAGTCAGAGAGCGCGGTTACCAGGCTCTAGATATAGCGCTTTTAGTCCATATAATATCATAGCATATGGACATACATACTAGTAGGGCAAATTTCGATTTATTTTGCTTTAGATTCCGTGGCATACCAATCCCTAGAAAATATGGACCATTCTGTGACGAAATATGATAACGTTAAATTCAAAGCGAGCCAAATAAACTTTTGAATCAGCGAACTTCTTTGGACCCTGAATCTGCCGTAGGAGACCTTCAACCTCAGACCTCCACGTTTCGTCCAGCATACTGCTGGTACTTCTCGAATGTCCCTTCCTTCTGGGTACCACATTATCAAACATCTAGCTCTATTATCCAACTCAAATCATCTTCAAAGTCTCCGCCATATTCTCCGCTTATTCCCCGATCATACACCGACACCTACCCTGCTCAAACTCGGCGAAGCATTCAGACTGGTCTTTGCTGTCATCTACCTGACAAAGTTCTCGCCTTCCAAAGGCAACCAAATAAACTCTCTGGAAGAGCTCATGCGGTCCACCAGTCGCAAAATATGGATGTGGATAGGCACTGGGGTACAGATATTTTTAGATTCGGAGGGCAAAACAAGTCAATCAACTCTGCGTCTTCAGCTATTGCTAGCAATTCCCACCCTTTTGATATTTGACGAGGATGCTGTACCCCCTCACCTTCAGCGCAGGTTCATCATTCATGTCCACCACGAAATTTTTGGCCTGCAGAGACTGCTCTTGCAGACCACCATCTTCGCGATCAAAGATGCTGTTAAGAAAGGGCTGAGTGGACTTAGACTTATAGCAGCACACGAAAGTGGGGAGTAAGGAAGAAGTGATCGTACATCACTCTGTCCTCAAGTATAAATAGTATTAAGTTAAATGAAGTAAATAAGTAACTACAAGTAATATAAAGTTATGACATATGATCCATATGACCTTATGTCGACAGTTTGATCGTAGTCAGGAAAAATATTCCAACACTCCCCTTCAAGTGTGAATCCGTAGTTCTTTGGAGAAACGCTTGATCTTGTCGGCAGAAAGTGCCTTTGTAAGCATATCAGCAAGTTGATCGTGAGTGGATACATGTTTAACTTTTATGTATCGTTGCTTTATGCGATCAGTTATAAAGTTCTTGCGAATTTCAAAGTGTTTAGTTCTTTGAGTATGTTGTTCATCAGGAGAACGGATAATTGCTAAAGTTGATTCACTATCCGTGTTAATGAGTACGGGTTCCTGATTTTCTTTTAGTATTTCAGATATGAAGCCTTTTAAGTAAATGGCTTCTTGAGAGGCAAAAGCGAGTGCGCTAAGTTCAGCCTCTGTACTTGATAAAGTTACAAGTGATCCTCGCTTACTTGACCAAGAGATAAGCGATTCAGAGAATTTAAATACATAGCCCATTATTGGTTTATTGCCGTACGTTGACATACCATCAGAGTCAGCATATCCGTAAGTTGCAGTAACGTTAAGACTCCCTAGGTTGAGCCAGTAGTTGCAAGTTCCTTTTAAGTATAAGTAACATTGTTTAGCTGCAGCATAATGTTCTTCACTTGGATCGTTAAGGTACCTTGCTAGTTGACCAGTGCAGTATGCAATATCTGGTCTAGTGCAGTCAGCGACATATCGTAGTCCACCAACTAGTGACATAAAGTGTTTTGTTGAAGCAGCGTCCCGCTTCGGTTCGTTCTCGGGTCTAGGACTAAGATTTTGCCCGGGTAACATGGGTGTACGGCGTGCATGTAATTGGTCAAAGTTGTATCGTTTGAGGATATTCTCAATATAATGTTTCTGACGGAGTTGAATAATATGGTTATTCCTATCTCGTTGAATTTCCATACCGAGAATCCAGTGGATTTCTCCACCGTCAGTAACTTGTACATGTTGACTTAAAGCATTTACAAATGCTTGTGTAGTATTTGAGTTGATAGTACATAGAGTAATGTCGTCTACATGACATGATAATATTAGAATGAGTTTATTTTCGTGATATCGATAAAAAACAGCATTATCGTAAGTAGACTTTGTAAGTCCTAGTGCTTTAATAAGGATATCACATAGTTTTTCATACCATCGACGACCGGCTTGTTTAAGGCCATAAAGTGTTTTTCGTAGTTTAAGTACATATCCTTCAGGTAAATTAGGTAGTAAGTTTCCTGGAGGGGGACGAAGGTATAGTGTTTCCTCGTCAGTAACGTTGCCATATAGATATGCAGATTTGATATCTAATTGTGATATTTTGAAATCAAGTGTTGCTGCAAGAGCTAGTATAAATCGAGTAGAACTCATGCGAGCAACTGGAGCAAAGACATCATTAGCGTAAAAATCGATGCCTTCACGTTGACTGAAGCCTTGTGCTACCAGTCTTGATTTTAACTTGATTTCTTTAGCAAGTTCATACTTAGTTTTGTAGACAAATCTGGAACCAATAATGTTTGCATCAGGAGGAGGTTTAACATACTCCCAGGTTCCAAGACTTTCTAATGAGTTGAGTTCGGCTTTCATGGAATCAAACCATGAGTCGCGTAGTGGATGTTTCAGTACATCGTTGTAGGTAATTGGGTCGCCAACATTGTCAGCATAGTAAACATTAAATTCTGTCAAGAAAAATGCAATGTTTTGTTTGACTTCATCATAGAGTAAACCTCGGGCTTCACGGATCCTTGCAGATCGCCTTGGGCCTGTTGGTTCAGTAGTTTCGTTTGAGTCGACGTCCATAGGTTCAGGTTCTTGTTCCTGAGGTGGTTGTTGTTCAGTTGTGGATTCGTCTTCAGTTTGTAGTGGTTGTTGATTAGGGGTATTCAACTCCCCTTCAATTTGCGAAGTGTTTGTAAGAAACCGCAAATTGCGTTCTACTCCAACTCTGGTTCCAAAGTATACATAATGACCCTTTGAATGGTCATCTAAGCCTAACCAAACTCCTCGTTTGCCTTTGGGAGTTAGTTTGCTTTTTCTTGCTTCGTCGTATACAATGCAAGGTATACCAAAGCTGTGTAGGTTGTCTAAATTTGCGTTTACACCATAACGCTTAAAGTAAGGAGTTTGTTGTTTTAATGCAGTTTTTGGTGTTCGATTAAGTATGTATATAGCATAGAGGGCTGCATACCACCATAAACGATTGGGTAGCTTTGCAGTATGTAAGTTTACTCGTATCAAGTTCATAATATGCTGATGTATGTTTTCAGCAACTCCATTTTGTTGAGGTGTGTCGTGTACAGTATACCTCGGTTTTGTTCCTTGTGCTTTCAAATAGTTTTTGAATGCACCTGATGTGAATACTGCATCATTGTCAGATTGTAAAAACTTTACTTTGATGCCGTATTGAGTAAATAGTTCTGTTGTGAAAGTAACCCATTGTGCATAGGCTTCGTCTTTCGTTTTAAGTGGTGCTAAGAATAACCAGCGTGTACAATCGTCAACGATGGTTAACCAGTATTTAAAGCCTTCAATAGAGGCTGTTTGAAGTGGACCAAATATATCAATATGAAAATGATTGCCAAAAAATTTTTTGCTAGTTCCGAAGTGCATTGTTTCGGAACTGGGTTTCGATGTATATTATTGACGACACAGTCCTCACATTGAGTTTCAGTCCAATCATCAATATCGGTTGTAATAATAGATTTGTCAGTTTTTAGTAAAGTTTTTAAATTTGTGTAGCTCATATGACCTATTTGTTTGTGAAGTTCAAATAAACTTAGACTCGCGACGTCATCACTCAATTTTTTAGTTGTTAAAGAATATAATTTGGCGCTCTCGTGTATTACGCCAGTAAAATTGTCCTTGTTGTTACGTATGGTACATGTATGATTGTAAAAGGTAAAACTATAGTCCGCTTTCTGAGAAATACTAATCAAAGTAAACGGTAGTTTTGAGTTGTAGTAGACGTTTTTAAGAGTGATTGTTGAAGACTTACTATCGTCCTTCCCGACCTCTACCCGCATATCGCCTGCTAATCGAAGTTCTAGTTGTTCTGAGTTAGCAACAGTTAAAGTGATAGCAGGCGTAGTGTGAATGTTAAAAAGTAAATTAAGATATGGTGTACAATGTATTGTAGCACCAGAGTCAATAATATGCGTTTGATCTTGGTCAGAGATCGCAGTAAAGGCAGGAAGAGAAATATGATGACTCACGACAGTTTCAGAGTCTTGCATTTCGACGTCGCCAGAGGAGATAGCCTGGACCCAGTCGAGTTGGGCGCTAGAAGAAACTTCTTCGATTCTAGTGGAAGAAGTCGATGTTGAAGGGCCGGCAACTGCTACGGATGCAGATTCCTTAGTTACACTCTTGTTCTGGCGAGTGATTCCCTTCTTCTTCATAGCAGCTTTGGACTTTTCGGTCCAGGGCTTAGGGCAAGTTGGGGTCGTATGACCCGTCTCGTTGCAGTTAAAGCACTTCCATTTATCCGAATCAGAAGGCTTTTTGTTCGAGTAAGGAGCAGCTGCGTTGGCACGTGCTTCCTTTGTCTTCTCGGATCTGTCAACGCCCTTGTCACCAGATCCTTTTCCTCCCTTCTTGTGGGAAGAGGTCGACGATGAGTTGGTACGAGAGTGAATAGCTCGGTAGCTATTGAATTCGTTTCGGAGTTCATCGACCAGGGTCTCTGGGACAAAGATAGCAGCTTCCCTGATTTGGTAGCAGCTTTCACGGATGCTTCGTATGCAGTATGTACGTGATGGTACTGCGGGGGAATAATGCCAACGAGGGCGGAGTAGAAAACTTGTTGGGAAGCATCAATATCCTTTGCCTTGATGGAGGCAAAGAGATCGGTGGCTTCATCAAGAAGTTTGTTGAATTCCCAGACGGGTCTTCAAAGGTTGAATAGTCTCCATAACTCATTTGAGTCGTGGACGGTAGTTTGGGGGTCAAAGCGGGCTTTTAGTTTATTGATAAGTTCGATCCCGTCTCTTTCGTCGAGGTAGTGGATCATTATCTTGTCGTCGATTTTACCTGTTATGACGTTCAAACAGGCATGTTTGACAGTATTCCCTGGAGGGAGCCCAGAGCTTTTGTAGTGTTGGTAGTGGATTACATTTATCGCAGCCTGAACACGAAAAAGCCATATTTTCCAGTTGTCTTTGCCCGTGAGAGTGGTCACAGAGTCAAAGGCTTTGTTGATGTCGGTTAAGGACATCACATAGTTGGGGTTAGTTGGACCTTCAGACCTAACGTTAGACGACGAAATAGAATGACCGTCATCAGAAGGAGGATTCGCAGGAGGGGCAGAAGTGTTCTGCACTGGAGTGGGAGGAGCAGGAGTAGGAACAGCAGCAGGAGCAGGAGAAGGGGCAGGGCCTTCGGGGTTCTGAGTAGAAGTTTCAGGTTCACCAGTTTGGGACATATCGAAGATAGGTGATAGTGGGAGAGCAAGGGGTGATAGGATCTGTGGTTGTGGTTGGGAAGTAGATGATACTGGTGGAGTATGAGTTTGGGTAGGGGTTTGAGTTCCTGAGGCAGGAGTACGAGATCGACGACTAGAAGGTAGTGAAGTAGATCGACGAGTAGGAGGTAGTGAGATATCTGGAGCAGGACCTTGGGATCGTGTGTGACGATCAGTCATATACTAGTTTTTGGGATCAAGAGAGAACACAAGTAGTGGCCAAGTTATATCAGGTTTATAGTGGGTAGCCGGGGACCGTAACCTGTTAAGAAAGGGCTGAGTGGACTTAGACTTATAGCAGCACACGAAAGTGGGGAGTAAGGAAGAAGTGATCATACATCACTCTGTCCTCAAGTATAAATAGTATTAAGTTAAATGAAGTAAATAAGTAACTACAAGTAATATAAAGTTATGACATATGATCCATATGACCTTATGTCGACAGTTTGATCGTAGTCAGGAAAAATATTCCAACAGATGCGGACTACCAATCTGCATCATGTCTCACTACAGCCGCCTCTACCTCGGCCATGGTCAGTCCGGAGGTCTATGACCAAATCATACCACACCTTCTCGAACGTGACCCACACATGCTGTATTCAGTTTCTCTGTTTCTCAACCAGTTGAGAGCAGATCAAGAACCTACGGTCACGAATTTCATATATCGATTCCTCTATTGTGCTACACCCACCAATGAAACTCGTTTACTCATCCACAACATGAAATTTGTGAGACGTGCCATGCAGCATGCCCCGCAAATCTTGAAATGTTGCTCAATTGACAAATCTCGCATCCATGCCCTCAAAGGAATTCTGATGTTCCTACTTGGTGCATGGAGATCAATTGGGGTTGATAGTGTTTGCTTGGGTCTCAAGAAGGGATTCATTAAACACGTTATAGATTCCACGGACATAATACAAATAGAATCCGAAAACCCCACACTTACATCTCGTGTATCTGATATGCTAACTGTGCTACTGTATGGTATCACACCCCTTCTGATTTTCCATCGGCCTGTTTTGTTGTTACAGGCAGCATTCTCAGAAATCTCTTCCGATGACTGGTCTAAATTCTCTGCCATTGCCCTTGCTGCCAAGGAAAAGAGAAGTGATGACCAGCTGTACCATGCAATGCAGCTCCTCAGATCTTGAGTGTATAAGAGTGGTAAAATGTGGAAAGATTTCAAACAGCACAGTCGCACAGTTACATGTCAAAAGGTGCGTTCAATCGATCAGTTGGGAGACTTTCTTCAATAAGTTTGTTTTTCCCAGTGTTGTGTCTCCTCCATCAAACTCTACAAATGTGGGGGTTGCTCTCAGACTCGTTACTGCTCAAAAGCATGTCAGGTTGCACATTGGGGCAGTCATAAACCAGTATGTCTCCATCTTCAAAGAAACATACAGTCTCGTATGTCATTCTACCTACCTGTCAGTTCTGTCTGAAACATCATCCAGTTCATCTTCCGAAATCAGTCTCACCTTCAGAAGAGTCTTTTTTAAAACATATCATTAATCAAGAGTTCAATTTTGTCCGGAGCAATGTTCACTGCTTAATGTCTAGAGGCATAGATGTGATCACCATGATTGACTTTCGCAGCATCGAGCCATCTGCAAAAATTCTCACCCTGCAAAACTACTCGAGACTCGTAGCTGTGCATTGTTCTTCTGTATGCGCAGAACATATATCTCAAGTGCATCGTCTCATGGAAGCAAGGATGTTGCCTGTTGTGCATGCCACTCTTCCTTCTGGTCTCTCTTTTATCATTTCCTATTTGCAGCAGAAATAAGGTGTATAGATCCCTGAATGTTATAACCTCTGCTTCACTCTGTTCATTAATATACATAGTCCCTAGGCATGGTTTGTCCTATACAGCAACAGTAAAGACATATCTACAACCCGATATCAGTAAGATATCAGACAATTTGTGTGTCAACAACTTGAACTTGAAAGGCCTGAAAACAGCCAGGAAAAATTGTAAACTTGTCGATTTGAACAACTTAAAACTTGGTGAAGCTGTTATTATCATTACGGGGTTTGAGGCTGACATCCGGGCAGGTGAATTTTGCGTGTCACCTTTGCGTGCCGCTTTTCACTTTTGCGTGTCAGTGGCTGTGCAATAAATACTTCTCACGCCTGAATAGTTAACAGTAGGGTACTTATTCTTAGTCACTTTCATGTAGCTTTGTGCGTATTTTGTATTGTAAATTGAGAGAGCTAAAACTAAATTGTATTCCGTTCAATATGAGACACGCAACCAGACTACTGTACTATTTTACTACCCTTTCGGTAGAGTGTCAAACTCAAACTTAGCGAAGGATGTTTTACAAAAATGGTCAGTCAGCCAATTGACAATAATGAGATCAAACCTCCATGACAAAAACCTTGGCCAATCATCCTTCAAGCAAAGGCTGGAAGAAGTGAATAATAGTGAGAAAAACTTCTCAAAAATAGATGAACTCATTGCAACCTTGCAATTCACTCTCAACATTAATCAGTTACTTAGTGATTGTAGATATAATTCATGATGGTATATATCACTGACAAAAATTTCAATATGTCTTACATGGAAGTCCATTATAACCACAATTCACCCAAAAACACTGAGGAAAGCTGCCACTGCTTTGCATGGCAAGATACAAAGTCTATCTACCATGTTTATAAACACAGTACACTCAAAAACACAAAATTGAACTGATAATATTACGTTTAGTGTGTTTTTAAATTTTGCGTTTCATGCGTTTCATTTGCGTGCCAGTGAAACGCAAGTCACGTTTTTGCGTGTCGGTGCGTTTCATGCATACCGACAAGATTCTCCCCTCCTTGAGCTTTTTTTTAGACTTCCAACCATCTTGAGAGGTATGAAGTGTCAATTTATGCCTATAATACTTTATTCGTGCCCAAGATACTCGTTTCGAATATTAAAGTGCTATGATAGTCAATTTTACAACAACATTTGAGAGATGTCTGATAACTGATATCCTCAATTCTAATGATATGATACAAAAAGAGGTAGATAACTCATTATTTAGATGCTAAGACAGGATATATTTACTGAACAGAAGACAAAATACAGATATTGTGGAAGTCTGATTGCAAGGCTGTGAATTCTGCACTTGCAATTTATCTTGAAAGTAAAGGTAATTTACCACTATATATTTTTGTAATACACTAGAGATCTTTCTGTCAATAAAACACATGATTCAGTGAGTGTTGTCCACAAATGAAAAGCAGAAGAGCATAGAAATAGGAAGATTGTGGTACAAGTGACACCAAAGTGCTGATCATTACTTATGGCTGTAATATAAGTGTATAAAGCATGTCAAAAACATATACCAAGATTCCACATAGCTCTGGTGAAAATATCAAGACATAGTTGTAGTTTCACACGACACGCAAATTTTGACACGCGACACGCAAATTTTGACACGCGACACGCAAATTTTGACACGCGACACACAAATTTTGACACGCGACACGCAAATTTTGACACGCGACACGCAAATTTTGACATGCGACACGCAAATTTTGACATGCGACACGCAAATTTTGAAACGCGACACGCAAGCGTGACACGCAAAATTATACACGCCAGCTGACCAGTGACATCTACCTATTTGCTCCATGTTATTAATGCTTTGTAGGGCCAGGCTGGGGTGATGAGTTTGGAGGCTGGGGTGATGCTTTTTTGAGCTTGGGATGGGCTGGGGTCAGTCATTTTGCTGTCTTCTTGGAAGCCATGTGATTGTTTTATAAAAGTGTGAGAGATTTATGCATACTTGAAAGCAAGAGTATGGCATCTTGGATGCCTCTTGAGCGAGTTACTAAAGTGTGAGAATTTTTCATAATATTATTGTTTTAGTCTGCCACAGATTAGTGAAATTATGTAGAATCTATAACAGATTGACCACATAATGTTATAATCTGTTACAGATTCCTAACATTATGTGGTCAATCTGTGCATGGCTAAAAATTATGTTCTCCTCAGAAAATTATGTTTTATTCTGTATTAGATTAGGGAAATAATGTATTGTATCTGTACTTGAGCCTACATAAAGTTTTTACCTGCACATATACAGAAGATCTGCCATTAACTTTGGGCTTTTTCTGATGCAATTTCATTGTCTTTCCAATATTGATTGGTGCTGTTTCTGCTTCTGAACAGTCCACTCAGCTGCCTTCTCTGCCAGGCCCTGATGATATGTATCCATAAAAAGAAAAGAGCAATTGATAAAGCATTAGACAGTGTCTGTTGGACATTCGTTCAGTCACTTAATGGCTGCTTGCTCTGCATCTTCAATTTTTTTCTTATCCTCTTCATGATAATGGTATTTAGCCCCTCCTCAGTGCCTCTCTATGGGATTGATATAGGATTGAGTTCAGTGAAATTTAGGTAAGAAAATAATTTCATGCCAACAATTTTTCCCAAAACTCTCTAGCATTGAAGATTGATTTTGAAAGTCATCCTGCTGGGTTAGAAGACATCCAAATTTTTAATTGGACAATCTTCTAGACATTACAGCCTCTCCCTATATCTATACCCACTAGTAAACCAATATTCATTCACACCAATATACAATTTAGGTTCTCGGTTGCCAATGCAGCAATAGCAGGAGGTTATGCCAGTATAGAGCTTCCAAGATGCACTGGTGAAATTCTTGTTATTTCTATCTTTCCTAGTCAGCCCTGGTCAGCCCTACCTGCCCTGATTTAATTTCCAGCCCTAGTCAATCCCTAGTATTCCCCAGTAACAAGTCAACTCAAGTCGAACTCGGGGTCGTTTAGCCGACAGCTCAGGGTGAACTCAAACCCAACTCGCGGCAACACTACTGAATGGTGCTATATTCAAGTTTACTTCCAGATGCGCATGATTATTGAACCTATCAGCGATAGTGTTTCAGGTCAGTTGTTGCACTAAATATTTTTTCAGTCCTTACAACTGAGATCTGTGTAAAATTTTTCTACAGATTTCAGCACTTTCTCAAGATGAAATTGGGAATTTTCACCCATATTTGAAAAAGGTTAAAATCTTTTATCTCATTTATATTATGCCCATTACCAATCTTCGTGTTTAAGTAGAAGGAACAGAGAACCTAACTGCAGAAGCAAGCACTCAGTTCGATCTGAGTGACCCGTCCGACACTTTTCACAGAAAATCCTCTCAAGAAATCGATTCTCCTTCAATGCATCAATGGAATGAGTTACGTATGCCGTTCGAATTCTTGGATACTTTGATAAATGTGGGCATCCCTAGAAATGATGATACGGTGAGTCCATAATTGATAACTCACTGATTCGAACTAAATGCAACAGATTTCAAGGGAAGTGGAAATAACGTGGGGTCATTTACTGGCTATAGTTCCATTGATTCGTTGAGTAAAACTCGGAGCTATATTGGTACGGTATTAGAATTACTTCCCTTTTCTCTACCCACTAATGTTGAATCGAATAATTGCAGGCATATTATGCACCTATCGCTGATCACAAGAATTTGACTGTTCTCACCGAGACTCGTTCCCTTCGGGTTGTTTTTGAACCTGATATTGCCACAATCCATCGTCAAACCTTCCAAATAAGTTGTTCTCTGTGCAGGTAAACTTCCGCTTTTCTTTTCGTTTGTAACTAAGATTTATTTTACTATTAGGAACTTACATGTCCCCTTCTCTGCGTGAATTGTCTGGTGTGTAATTTTGAAATGCCCGGTTTCTTCATCAAGATTAATCATTGCTTTCAGGTATTGGGCAGACCAACCTCCTAAATAAACATGGTATCAAGCAGTTAGTTGATCTCCATGTTGGAGAAAATTTGCATGTGTAATTCATCTGAAACTCTATATATTAAACCAGATCTATTTATCAAGGATCACCCATGGGTCAGCGTGCAAACCGGGATCAACTTAGAATGTGATATTGTGGATGTTGTTCAGGATCCAGTGTGCTTGGGACAAGAGATACAGCAGTAGTAAGTCGAATAGTCAGATCAGCTCCTTTGAATTCTTTATAGTAATTGTTGGATAGCCAAGAAAAGAAAGAGGGAATGTTAGCAGTAGGATTTGCCGCATACGCTCCTTTGGCCACCGTTACTATGATGGATAACAATAAAGTCAAGGATTTTGTCGACAAGTTTGAACGTTTATATCCTATAAATTTCAATGCATTCAAAAAGTAGCAGATTTTGAGGGAGTGGTTCATTGGTTTGGAACGCTCAAATCAAGTAAGTTTTGTATAATAGGTACTAATATGCTCACTGAATCCCGCCACTCCAAAGATACGTCCAGCTCCCTCTATTCCTTTCCTACAACACAAAATTTAGAGCAAAACCCAGTAAAAGGTACCATTGCAATATGGTCGGTCTTCTTCACCCGCTTTCTAGAGGCTTTGTACACGCATCTCGCATCTTCTTCTGACCCACTCGTGAACCCTATCATCGATACGGAATCAAACTGATGCGGAAGATAACCCTAAAACTGCACCGTACAACTGTGGAGTTGATGGGATTTATGATCCTCTCGAGGACTTGTTTGGAAGTGATGATAAGTATAGAAGCAGTTGAATTTCAATCATCCTGCCGGGACGGTGCCCATGCTTCGCAGGGCTAATGAAGGTGTAAATATTAGCTTGAAAGTTTATGGCTGTAAGTTGACTTGCTGAATAACTATGTTAGAAAAGGCCGTATGTGCATTTTGGTGAATCTGTTGTTCATCTTCTGAACTTCTCAGGTGTCATCAGGAAAGGATTATAATGAAGATACCATGGACTACCTCCCGTCAATAAACAAATGTCGATTATCGCAGTCAACATCTAAGATTCACATATATCTGGAATGCGAACTTCCCTATATTAGATTTGGAAGTTTTTTCACCAAAAGTCCCAGCAAAGCACTGATCTGTGCATAAAGCTCGCTCTAATTCCGTCCAGACAAAATTACGAACATGCACAACAGGCCTGAGCATCATTGACAGAATCTAGTAAACCTGGTCTTCCTGTTTTGGCTTTTCGGAATATCATTGTATCTCTCGTTCTTCAATATCTGACTCTATGCCGTGTTAGCAGTGACTATCCAGGGCTATCTCTTCTGGTCTATATAGCCCCGTTGTCTTCGGAAACAGCGTCGTCAATGACCATAATTATTATGGGTATATTTGATGCTCAAGTTGATGCAAGGCTTGATGCTGATGTGGCGTTCTCCTGGTAAACCCTGGCTTGACTCCATTATATTCATTAAGATCGGAAATCTCCATGAGTCTAAGCCTGCGGGCCAAAGAATTGGAGTTCAAAGTCATACCTATCGGACGATCCGCTAAACCATTGTTGGACAGGGTCCATGTTCTGTTAATCCCGGTCAAGTCAGTCTGCTTCTCATGCACGAGTCTTATGAGAGACGCCTGAAAGAAGAGAATCTGAGCTAGCTTCAAAGGTTTTGATTTCTTTCCAAAGCAAAGGAGCTTCCTGATCCGAGTCTGTCTAGTACGCGGGTACCTTTGAAGCACGAGGCCTTGGAGTTTCAAAGGTAACTCCCTGGTCTACATTTGTGTCTCTCGCATGCACACCCCTTTCTGATAATAGTTAACAAAATTGACGCCAGTAAATCATACTGATTTCGCAGAGTAAGTTTTTTTTTCTATGCAGGCTCGCTCCAGAAATATCCGAACAAACTTATTGTGAATTGTAGGCACTGTCTTACTCTATTGAAAGAGCTGCCCAGCTTTTGGCATTTATTTCACAACCCTGGGTGTTTCCGCGACTACGGCTTTCTTATTCAAGGGACAGAGTACGGAAGCTCGTCTATTTCGCGGACTCTGGATCTGAGCATTTTAGAGATTTATTATGAAGTGGCGCTTGCTCGATATCTTTGATCCATTGTAAGGCAGTGTTATCGACCGATAACATTGTCATGCTTCAACCACAATTCAGTGGCCCAGAAGTTATTGGACACTCGGTGCTGTGGCCCGAAGAGCGGCGCATCACCACTGGCACTCAGAACTGATCCTCGACACCCAAAAACTTTCATTGGACGCTGGGTGGGAGTGGATTGAGGAAACCATCGCAGCATGAAATGACTACGATAAGAAACTTCAACCAAAACGGTCAGTATACATCTGAATTTCCCGCAAACCTAATTGCTTGCAGTTGATAGAAGCTCTTAGCATGTGCCAGACATCATGCAAATCCGAATCGCTCCAAAACTACCACGATACGATGACCGGTCCGCACGTACTGTTGAAGATGTTGTGGTACGCCTTTGACTTGCCACTTTCACGAGTTCTCTCATCACTTACTCAACGGGTTCTTATATCAGTACTCCAGAAGTGTTTTGTTCTTATGCACATGGGCGTTATCCCAGGCAAATGTCCCTGACAGGCTACGCAAGTCTCGCCTTCTGAAAACTGCCAAGGACTCGGAGGATTGACCCTTCGGATACATCCTTTGATTGGGACTTGCTTATCCGACAGGGTTCGATCTGGTCTCCCATCCGCGACGTCGAGAACAGGTACCCTAGATGATACGATTTCGCTCTACTGTGAGTATAGAAGCAATTGCGATTGATCTCAGAAGACGCCGTGGAGAGAATTAGCAAATGGTGCAGGGAAGATGTCTAACCGGCAGGTACAAATCGATGTCCATAGCCTTCTCTTTCTTTGGGGACATTGGAGTCATGACATGCTCTGGTGATTTCAGACTCTCAATTTATCGATGTGGATATATATGGTTAACTTGATAGGAGACACCTTGCATTGATTTTGCCAT
This sequence comes from Stygiomarasmius scandens, assembly GCA_037954225.1. Taxonomy (NCBI): domain Eukaryota; kingdom Fungi; phylum Basidiomycota; class Agaricomycetes; order Agaricales; family Campanellaceae; genus Stygiomarasmius; species Stygiomarasmius scandens. Next base: position 56,073 of record JBANRG010000124.1, on the reverse strand, counting down.
TATTTGCTGTAACTTCAGGGAAAGCGAGTTCTCCTTGAGCAGGACTTTTTAAATACTAGTGTTTTCACTTGAGAATGCATTCGGACCCAAGGTGTTTCGATAAACTACAGTTTAAGGTCGATCCGGTACATGTCTAGGTCTAGGATAGTCTTTCAAACGAGAACGGCGCTGCCAATTGACTACTAGTAGCTTCTTTCTGCTACTCTCTGTAAATTGAAGTTGCGTATCCTTCTGAGCATTCAGTGAGGATCTCGGAGATGGGGGGATTAGCCTGGTGACCAGGCTAGGAAGGGACAAACCTGGAAGGTCAAAACGGAATATCGGTTTTTTATCTTCAAGGAAGACAAGTACCGTCTTTGTGTTTCGTATAATCCCAAACGAAATAGTCTCACACTTAGCACCTAGGGGCACTCAAAAGAGCCGTTTAACCACGAGAGTACTTGAAAAATGTTTGCGTAACTCTTTCCTGTGTGACACCGGAAAACCACTGATACTTCAATCAAATAAAATGCAAACATTCTTGATCTAGTTTACCAGTACCGCAATCCAATATTTATGAACATTTCTCGACTTTTTCGGATATCGTTTCCCACCGAGTACATCAAAAGTTTGTGTTTGAGCCACAATCATACCAAACTGAAGAGGACAAAGTGAGCAGCGTACTTGATCTACAATTCCTATACAGAACGGCATGGCGGCTGAGAAGTATACCCCTAGGATTTGTCATTAAGCCGTGGCGGTACAGCACCCCAGTACAAAAACTTGGAATGTTCCACCCTGCCAGTGTGGCGTAGGATTACTGGACTAATTAAAGATGATCCGGAAAGATGATCCGGAAAGGTTTTCAGATGGCAACTGACATACCGAGTAATCTCATAGTTCCCAGCTTGCGGAGCACCAAGCACCAAGCATGGGTATGTATCACAAGAATGCAGGCGGCATATGCACATTACCAATGCATATCCAACAAGTGCATGCGGATACAATTCAAAAGACAGTGATGGAAGACTAAATTTAAAAGCAAAAGAATTTTCACAATATATGTACTGCTATTTGGGAATCGGTCGGACGAGGCTGTCAGTGCATGTAGGTATTCATGTGTATCACACACATACAAGTGCTCGAAACGGGCTTTAAGATTCGATGCACAATACGTACAGGTCTGTAACGTCGCGGGGCGCCAGATATAGATTTATACGAGCGGAGACCAGCAATCTGGAAACAGAAGACTTGATCTTCAGAGATCTGGGAAAAACAAAAAGTGAATGAGGGTACTTTCAAGTTTTTCAAGTGGCATATGTCCCCAACATAATTTGCGTGCAAGCGGAGTCTTCTGGTGTAGTGGTTAATTCATATAATGAGCCAGCGGAGGGCCACCAGGATTCCAAGGTGCCGCTCAAGGTGCCGTCAAGGTGCATTCAAGGTGCCCTCTCAAGGTACCTTTTACTTGTCTATTATCATAACAGACCCCGTCTATCTATCCTAAGCATATATTTGTCATCAGTCGGGAATTCTGAGACTGTGTGGCTGTGCTAAAAGCATATTTTAGTATTTTCTCCCTTAATCGCTATATAATCTCAATTAAATTGGTACCCCTGTGTTACTGTTACACACAATACAAATTCTGTTTGTTGTTACTTGAAAATTGGTTGTTACTATGAGAAACATCAGTCGATTCAATTGACCAAGACTCAATTGGTATCAAAAACACCATTTTTTCAAAAATGTGATGTAACTTGGGTCTGAAATTTGTCAATACTTTCTGCATGATCATGCATTATATATTGGCAACTTCAAGTGTGTTACTGCCAAGCTAAACAAGATAGTACAGTATTTTTTTATTTTGGTAATAGCTATCTCTGTTTGAGATACTACTTAAACTTGGATAATTAATCGGTCAATTATAGATAATAGCTCTGGAATATTAAATTGATAAGTCTAAGCTAGATTGCTCCTGCATTTTATAAACTGCAGTAATAAAAAAGCACTAATACTGTTTGGAAGGAAGCAATGAAAATGTTTGATAACAAACATATTAGGGACATACAATCTTGATCACAAATCTTTAATATATAAGATAAGCTGATCCAAATTGAATTTGGTGTCTGAATCTGTTACATATCACATAATAACCACTTATAATGTTATAAAATCTTACTTATGTGACAACCTCTAGGTTAACAGCAAACAGGCAAAACCAGTTAATACTCACTACCATTAGCTCTCTATGGCTTGAATTCTCTGCCTTGTTTTGTTTTTTTCTAGTCTGAACTGCTAAATTTGCATACTGAAATGAAACAGTAAATTGTCCAGGATACACCAAGATGTGCTATTTGAATCAATCATACTCTACTGTATTATTTCAAAGTAATGTTCATCAGGTGTGACCTGTGACCAATGAACTCCACCAGCAAACTGGTTCATTCATCAGGATTGTGTGTGACAGCCAAAATTTTAGTTCATTTTGACTAACTAACCTACAAATTTTCCTGTGCTTTTAGACTGCAAGATACACCTTTTGGTTGGAAAGGGTATTTCAAGCCATTAAGAAGGCAGAAAGTCTAAAGTGGCAGAAAAAAAGAATTTTTTGATTTTTTGAACAAAAGTACTTGGTTTGTCACACAGTTCAAAGTTCACTGTGATGTGTGACACTGGCTTTAAAATTCCTAGTTCAGACCTTTGTGTGATGCATGACTGAACATTACTTTGAAATAGTACAGTATACTCAAGGTATACTCAAGACTGAAGATAAGTCAAGGGACATCCAAGGTGTCTCAAGGTGTCCTCTAGGGAATAGCGCGGGTATGTGGGTAAAGTACGGGTTAGGGGGTACGGGCATGACAGGTATGGGTACGGGTTGGAAGATCGTGGCCCACCAAAAACCTGTGACCCGTCACACGGGTAAATTTACCTGCCCAGCAAAGATGATGCCGGATTTGACATAAGTATTCGACTGTACAGTTTTGAACAATTTCGTTAGAGACTCGATATTTTCTCCCATGCTAATCTACGTTTTTATTAACACATTAATAACTAGTTGCTAACATATGGTTCTAGAACACTATGTTAATAAGTTTTATAGAAATCCTTACACGAAATAAAGAAAATGCGACCTTTGGAGAGTATATCTGTTCTGATTATTCACCTGGGTTTTTGTTTAGTCTCCCTTGGGTACAAATTCCAGTAAATACTGGGAAGGAAGGACAAGTTTTGGGAAATAATAAGGAATTACAGTACTTATTTTGAGAATTGCAGTAAAATAATTGACATTTCCCTGTATAGTATTCAAGTTGTAATTCCATGATAATACTACTCTGTAATTCCACTGTAGCAATTCTCAAGTGATAATACTCATTATTACTGTAATTAGTGACTCTGTAAATGTTATTAAGTATGATACTGTGTATAGATGTACCCGTAACCCATGGGTTTTGGCTTTGACCCATTGATCCCGTTCTTACCCTTAACCCGCCCAGGCGGGTATGGGACTTGGCGGGTACGAGTACGGGTCTCAAAAAATACCCCACAGGATACCCGTACTGTTTACAATGTTTACAATATGATATTCATCTATGCCTAACTAACTAGACTAAGGTATGTCAACCCCGATGAACCAAACTGTGTAAGGAAAGGAAAAGGAAAAAGAAAATCAAGGTGGAATAATACGAATGCATTACACGAGAGCTCTCTCCCACTTATCTATAGATGTCAGGGAAAAACCCAAGTTCCTATTCAGGCGTAACCGCACTGTGCCTTATGAGGTCTTTGCTAAACTTGGGTAAAAGCCCACGCTGCATGGGTGCGACCCCACCGCACCAACATCTCGAGAGGTCTTGTAAGCCATAATAGAATAATTGAAACACAGTTAGAGGCCTCGCATTGATCTGCGTGTCTCTTTCTGTTTGAGAGGTACTGCATTAAATTTTGCGGACTCTCGCTGATAGTCACCAAATATACGACCTGCTAGCCTTATTGAATGAAGGTGCCAGTCTGCAGCTATGTGGTGTAGTAGTAGTTGTGAGTATGCAAGAGGAGATGTGTTTGGTGGATTTGGTAGTAGGTGATGAAGCGGGGGAATAAAACCTAGATAGTAGAAGGAATATTTGAGTGGCCAAATATCGGAGTGATCTGAAAAGAGTTGCTTAGTGGCTAAGATTATGTTATTTTGGAGTTCTGTTGGGATTTGTTTTTCTTCTAGTTTTTTCTTTGTGCGGTTGGCAATTTCTTTTGCTCCTGCTTGTTTCCATTCATTGTATCGTGTGCAGGAGACAAATAGGTGGTGTGGGTCTTCTATTTCATTGCATTGGAAAATGCATGTGTTTTCTTGTGTTTTGTTTTGTTTGAATAGTGTGTGTCGTAGTGCTAATTGTCCAGAGCGTGCATAGAGTTGGACAGCTGCAGAGTGGGCTGAATAGGCTCGGGTGTATGGGTATTCTGGGGGTGGTCTAGAGTCATAAACCCAGCGAAGCATTCTGAGATTGTATCCTTGTTGTAATTTATTTGATGTTGCTTTTTCTAATATTCGTTCTGTGTATTCACTTATGTTTGATTCAATCCAGCCGATTCTTTTCGAGTGTGGGGTGTAATCGTCCATGAAGAAAGTCGGGATTGGTGCTATTGGTAGTTTATTTGCATGTTTCTGTGATTTTGAGGCGTAGTAATCTGCTTCATAGTTTAGTTTTGCGGGAATAGTTTGTTCATTTGTGTGTGCTTTTACGTGTTGAATGGAGATGGGTTTATTTTGAATGATGTCTATTATCCATTGGTAGTATGACCTCCCGTTCATTTTTCTTAGTTTGATTGTCTGGTTTTCAGTTGTGCATTGATTGATGGTTTTGATGCAGTGGAGAGAGTCAGAGTGAATTGTTGAAGTTTGCATATCATTTTGTGTGAATAGAGTTCCCATGATTAGTCCAACTAGTTCCCCTTGGAGTATGGATGCGGCGAGTCCGTGTATTTTGAGCGCGAGTGTTGAGGGGCCCGTGATTGCGGCAATTACTGATTTGTCTTCGAGTATATTTGCCCATGCGGGAGTCATTGATCCGTCGGATGCCCATATTTGATTGCCTTGGGACGTTGGGGAGGGTTTGAGTGTTGATGCGGTTTTTAGAAATCGGAGATATTGTTCCGCTTGGATGCGTTGGTTAGTTTTATTTAGTGTTAGATCGCTGGTTCCGTTCAGGAGGTGTGAAATGTTCAAATTTTTTGTTAGGTATTGCGTTACTTTATGCAGATTGTCTTTGGCAGCTTTGGTCCATTTTGGTGTGAGTATTGTGCGTTGCTTTAAGGTGTATTGTGTCGGTGTTGGTCCCTGTGTCCACGATGCTATATCACATAGTTTGTTCAGTTCTTTTACTTTGAGTGATCTGAGTGCGTGTCCGTTTGGTTGGTTTGGTAGATTTGGGCTATGTGCATGTAGAATGTTGACGCAATGTGTGATGGAGATATTGCCATCGAGAATTTCTGATTGATCTGTGCGACGTAGTGATATGTCATTTGGATGATCGGACATGATTTTTTGGGCTGTGATCCAGGTGGCAGGGATTTTCTTCCATCTGGAATTGTGTGTTGATTTGTTGAGACCTAGACCGTCTATGGGATTTATGCAGTTATTGAGCATGCAAGTCCAATCGGAGAGTGTGATTAGAGCCATATTCCGGTAGGATGTGATGTGATGATTTAGGTCCCTTTGCATGCCTTGGATCGCAAGTCCGGCGTTGATGCGTGCGAGTGATGGGAATCCGAATCCGTATGCGTGGATTGGTAGTGTGAGTATATTGGTGTTCGGAGTGAAAGGGAATCCGAGTTGTTCGTGTATTCTTCTAGCGATTTTGCGGTCCAGTATTTCGGCTCACAGGTTATGTCTGTGCGTGTTAAGTCACTTAACACACTTAACACCGCTGACTCAGATATTTCCAAAACGGGACACAATTTTCCCAGGTTCTTCCTTTGCGCAACTTAGCGCGGTTGTACCATTATTATGAATGCTACTACCTATGTACCTGCCAATAACACTCTTTAAAATGTATAGTATAAAGTTTTAGCTACATAAGCCTTTGAAAAACTCTGCAGTCCTCAAAAACAATGGTATAATCTCAATGGACATCTTTTGACCCTAATAATATGGACTTACTTGGAGTTGTAGTTGTAAAACCAAGCACAGAGTGTTATATTTTAAATAATAGAATATGTGACAGAAATTGGAATTTCTGTGTGCAAAACTTATGTCTACAATACAAAGCTTACTGGTATTGGAACATCTAATTAACTTGTACAGAGGTAACTTGAGTGTGCCGCAGGCTTGAAAAAAATGCCTATAGATTCAAGAACTTAAAATTAGTTTGAAAGGGGAGAAATTTCCCATAATGAAACTGAAAAAAGCTATCCTAGTCCAGGCAAATATATTCATCCTCTAAGCATTTAGGTAATTAAACCCAGACACAGTTGCATATGTGCTCATTAAGCAAAAAAAAAATTAAATACACTACAAGAATATTCTACAGGGCTAACATATAGACAGAAAGTAAGAAAAAACATAATGCAATATGACAGTTGATAACAAGGATTGAACCTGTGCCAGGCAGAAATGAAGATCACACCTTAACCACTAAACTATATGACAATCTTTGCACGCGGAATTTATGCGAGACTTAACACTCTTGAATAATCTTGATTATACACAGACATAACAGATGAGCCAGTATTTCGGCATCAGATTGTTTGATTGGTTGCAGAGAGAGAAGGGCGCGACACTTCGATATAATGTTTTGGGATATGATTTTGCGGAGGAGTGTGATTGGTGGGCGTTGGCCGAGTTTGGGGAAGCTATATTCATCTATGAACGTTGCTAATTCATTGAATCTTGCTGTTGGGTCGTCGACTTTCGCACGTAGGAATTCTAGTTCATTTTGTATAAGGGGTACTTGATGTTTTATTACATCGAGTGGATTTGCTCCTTGCCGAGCATCGATAGAGTCGAATTGGAGTTTTTCCGGTGTGTTGTTTTTTGGGTTGAGTATATATGCTGTTGTTTTTGTCCATTGGGTTAGCCATCCATAGGCATATTGGAAGTGTTCCATTTCTAACGTGTTTTTTCGAAGGGAGGATTCGGATAGTGAAAATAAGTATGAGTCGTCTGTGGCCTCAGTCATTCCTACTCTTATGAGAGTGTTGTCTTGAGGGAGGTGGGGATCGCCTTTGAAGTTTGATTTGGATTTGACTATTATTGCATCCGGGTCATTTAGTAGTAGGTCATTGAGATAGTGGTGTCCTAGGCTTGTTGTTAATGTTGATTTGAGTGAGGAGAGAGGGCCGCCTTGCTTGGTGACTCCATTTATGATGATTGGTTTTGTTATGCCATGTGCAGTGTGGATGGAGCATTTTGTGTCAGATTGTGCTGCTTGATCTAGGTCAGCTATCGATTGTGGAAGTCCGTATGCCCGAATTGCATCATAGAATCCTTGTGGTGATAGGTAGTCAAATCCTTTCATTTGATCGCGTTTGATTGCATATACAGTCTTGTCATGCCGATTTGCCCAGCATTTGATGGATGCGAGATAGCTCATGAGGTCACGAGTTTGGACATCTTTTTGCGTTGCAACTTGTGTGTCTGGCAGTATTTTCTTTTCTGAAATGTATGGGACAAGGCAGAAGTTGAGCCATGACAGGGGGCAATTGGCTATGAAGTTTGATAAGAGGATTCCTCGCCAATTGAGAAGATCAGTGCGGAGGCCTCGTTTGTGAAACATGGATAGCCACATATCTTTGATATCTCCTGGGAACCGTGCCGTTGTGATGATGTAGTGTACTAGTCGTAGTACGAGCATGAGGGCTTGGTCAGAGAGATTTTTGATAATCCATTTTTCCCATCCATCAGGCCCTGGTGCCGGTTTTGTGTTTCCTTTTGATAGTAGGGTTCGAAATTCTTGTAGGCTTGGTAGTTTCGGCCATTGAAATGGATCATTGTTGATTCTTTCATTCGCTTGTTGTATGGATAATGTTTTGAGCCAGGGTTTGGGGATATTTGGAGGCAGTTGCCGTTGGTATAGTTTGGACCAGTATTCCATGGATGCTTTTTTGACTTCTTCTGGATCACTTACTAGTTCATCTGAATCCGATTTTTTAATGATTAGCGGCATTGGTACATATTGTGTTTTCGTGAGTATTTTCTTAGACGATGTGCCCATTAGTACTGCTGTGATATTGGCTTTGTTAGTTTGTAGCGTGCGTTGTTTTATTTCGTTTGATTTTAGTTGGTATAGAGTTTTGTATGCATTTTTCCGTTCATTTGTTGCGTATTCAGTGAAAGGGATTCAAGATTTTCTTGATTTTCGTACTAGTTTTTCGTATGTAGTTTTAGAGGCTTGCGAGGCTTGATTTTCTTGTAATCCGTTCGCAATTCTGATTGCTCCTCCTATTGATCGAATGTAGCCGACTTGCTGTTGTATCGCTGCATTGGTGATTTGTTTCTTTTTTGGTTGGGTTTTGGTTATGGAGATTCGTCCGTATGCTTGTTCGGCAGAGGAGTTCATTATATTGGTTATGCTGTTATAAAGTTTGAGGAAGGATTCATCGTCATTAACTTGTATTTTATGTAGCTGTGTTTCTTCCGCTTGAGTGTCGAATAGGGTTTTGAAGGTTTGATGTCGATGTCTTTCTGAGGATTTGGGAAATTTTATGTGTGGTTTTGAATTGAGGAGTATTCGATTCGGGAGAAAAATGCTTGATGAGCCATTATGTGGTTTGAGTATGAGGTGAGCAACGATTGGTCGGTGGTCAGTGCAAGGGATGAAGTCGTATTTGCTTGTGGCTATTGCAATTTGCATATCAGTCACACATTGGTTTGATATGATGACTCGATCAATTATGGATCCTCCTGCCGGATCTAGAGATCTTGATTTACAGGTCCAGTCAACGAGTCTATTTCGTTTTGTGTTAAGGGACCATATGTCGATACCCCTAACTTTGTTGAGGAATTCTTGGAGTTGTGTTCTTGCATCTTTGCCTCCAGATGCGCGTTCATTTGCTGTTATTGTTGCATTTAGATCGCCTATTAATGACCATGATGAATTGGTCTGAAGTATTAGTTTTGTGAGTTCGGGCCAGAAGTTATTGGAGCTAGAGTTTCCAGGGTCCCAGGGTGCATAGGCAACGAAGATTCAATGATCGAATGCTTTGCCATCGGAAGTTTGTATGGTTATGTCCGTAGCTATGAGTCTTCCTTTAAGGGCTGTATTTTGGATTGAGAGTCTTTGTTGTATTTGAATATCTTTTCTTATGCCTAGGACCATTCCCCATTTGTAGAGGTGCGAGTTTCCTTCACATTTGACTGCTGGTTCTTCGAAGATTTCATAATCTGTGCATGGCATATCTTTAGTGACTGAACTCTTAGTTTTGCTTTCATTGAGGACGAAGGCATGCGGACGAGCCATTTTTATTGCGTGTGCAAGTTTGGTTGGATGACTGAGACCATTTGCGTTGAGCGAGTATATAGTGAATGCAGAGTTGGGGGCGATGGCAGCAACCGGGGGAATGAGGTATGTAGCGATGAAAAGCAAGATTATGTATAGTAGCCTTAGGGGAAGTGTGTATGTACGAGATGGGGTGAGTAAGGATGTGGGGTGACGCACGGGGTTGCAAGGAGTAGTTGTTTGTACAGTAGGTGTGTGAGTGTATAGTGTGGGGTTACGCGGGGCGTGGCAAGAAATAGGAGTTGTTTGTACAGTAGCTGGTATGTTAGCATATAGAGTATTTACGTTCGGTGGTATCGTAGAGTAGTTAGCAACGCCGGGTTTCATTCTCATTTGGTTGAATCCTCGAGTTCCATAAAAGAATTAGGCCATCGCTGCGCGTGGCAGGTACAAGGCCGTGATTCGGCATTGCTGCCGCTGCTATGCCGATGATAGTCTAATCTGTTGATAAGATAAAGAAGTGAGATATACTAAATGGAGAATACATCTAGAAAACAGCACAGCCACCTGCGTGAGTCGACTTCAGTAAGGACGAGTCCTCCTAAAGTCGGCCTCGTAATCAGGTCCTCGTGTGGTTCTGTGAATCATTGACGGCCGGGTGCGTTCTACATTATATACATGAGAATGAGGGGGAGAGTGATGCTGCATGAGGAAAAGTGGGCGTACCATTCTCGCTATCTTCGGGTCTTCATCGGCGTCATCAGGTCGGAGTTTTTTGGTTGAGCGAGTATCTGTGGGATGATCTAGAGGGCGGCGCTGAGATGAGGATGAGGGTGTAGTGGGAGTATCTTGTGTTTGTGGTGGTGGTGGTGGTAGCGCCGGTGGGGAGAGTCCAAGAGTGATTTGGTTTTCCTCCTCGAGTTCGTCTAATTTTGTGCGGAGGCTCGAAATCTGCTTCCTGTAGTAGTTTTCCTGTTGTTGGTTGTCAGGGACTTGTAGGAGGTGGATTTCGAGGCTGGAGATGCTGTTCTCGATGGTGTTACGCTTTTGGGTGTAGAGGAGTTGATTTGCCATGATGGCACTCTGCTGTTGGTTTACTGAGATGGTACCGTGAAGATCTTTGAGAGATGACGTGATGAAGGACATCTGATCTTGAACAGCATTTAGGTGTCTTTGCCCTGCTATAACCGTGCTCGAGAGTTCTCTCTGTTCCTTTTCCACCCCTTGTATACAGTTGCTGAGATCGGCAATGGACTTTGCGATCGCATCACCGCCTTGGGAGACAATGTCACGGGTGGATTTTTTGACTGGACGATACTCGGTGTTATGTGAGAATAGTAGTTTGGGGGCGGAGAGGTTGGGGAATTGGGAGATGAGCTGCTCCGAGAATAGCTGAGAAGCTTGAAGGATGTTTCGTGAGATTTGCCACGTAGCACATGAAATTATGTAAAGATCATTTTCGTAGCCTGCTAGTCGTTCAGAGACAATTGATTGACCTTCATCGTCAGCGAAGTTTTGGTGTATCCATTCTCTGATTAAGCCTTCGAGGGGCGGTTCATATCCACGGACACCTGCTATGACAATTTCGAGCGGTTGTTTGATCGGAATGAAGGATGCCGAGGAGACAGGAATGGGAATGGATGATAGCTCTGGGACGTGAATGCTGGAGTTGGAGAGGATAGCATCGACATCTTTGGTGTGGACAAGTTCGACGAAGACTGATTTGCCTAGGACGTATGCGTTGTATTCAGGCATCTTGGCATTTCTGAATGCCTTGATAACCATTTCCAAGCACTGCTTGTCCGTTGGCGGGGTGCCGTTAGTCTTCAGGGCCTCCTTTTCTGCAGCGTCCACAACTGTAGGCATGCGTATGAGCATCCTCTTGTCTGACCCGTCCTTCATTGAGACCCAGTCCACTTTGAGGCTGGGATACGCTTGCTTTAGAGCATTCTTCCACAGGCTGAGCAGGTCTGTCCTAGGTTGATCGTTTTCGTCATTAAGTGAGCCTCCCAGTGCGAGGTAACAATTCGCTGGATGTGGGGATGACGGCTTGAATGGCAGCGCTATGACAGGGATGGCCGCGAGATCTTCATCCTTGTTTGTGAGCTCAGTGACAATCATGTTGAGTGTACTAAGCGGGTCATGGACTCTGTCGGCCTCATTGTAGAGATTACGGATTATGAGTTTATTGCCTAGCGGGTTGAGCTGAGCAGAGGGTGTGGGCGTGCGGGATGTAGGCGATGCAAGAAGGGCGCGAAGAGACTCATCAGCTTTGATAGGAGTGAACGGAGGGAGCACGCACGTTCGCCATGGCGTAGAGGGTTCGCTCATGACACGAGATTGTGAGTTTGACTGATGAAGAAGCTTCGAAGAACTCGATGACGTGGGGGTGGAAGTTTCTTTTTGGGTGATTCCTTTTTCTCAGGAGCTTTCCTGATTTGTGATATCGGAATGGCAGTTTAGAGTATAGAGTGATAAAAGAGAAAGGTAGAGCAGAGGGCAGAAGTTTTAGTGACGGGGGTGGCTGGTGGTGGTGGTTGTTGTTGTTGTTGTTGTTGTTGTTGTTGTTGTTGTTCCCTAAGGTACTCTCAAGGTGCCTCAAGGTGCCCTCAAGAGACCTCAAGATATATCAATGTCCTTTTGTAGATCACAAGAATGCCCTTGTCAAGCCCAATCAACACTCAAAGTATTCAAAATTGCAGAGTATTGATACAGTTACCAAAATTCTAATTTCTTTCAATGTTTGTGATTTTATATAAGTGTGGGCTGACAAGAATGGTTGACATCAAATCACAACTACACAGGAGGTACCAACAGTACAAATATGTAACTTGCTTAGTCTCTGGTCAATACCGCAGTTGGTCACATACAATTCAAACAATTGCCGCGGAGCTTAAATCTCGATGGCTTTACCGACACATCATTTTTATATTATTTGTGTGACACCGTGTGAATAAAATGTTATGATTGTATTGTGAATACGTCAAGGTGCCCTCAAGGTACCCAAGGTGCGGCACCTTGGGGGCACCTTGGATTCCTATATGCCGGCCAGCGGAAGGTCCCGGGTTCAATTAATGCAGGTCACATTTCGAGTTTTTGACCATTAATCATTTTTCTTAGTCTTAAACATTTACTTTTAATTAAATTACTTGAGAATGAGGTGTATTCAAATGCTGCATCAATCCCTTTAAGCACAATTTGTAAAATCTGGATCAATTCTGCCATATCTGGGTAATCTTTTCTCTGCACTTCATGCATAGCTTTTCATGGAGGTAAAAAAAAGTAATACATGCTGCAAGGTTCATTTATGAGCAAAAAAATCCTTTGAAATCATGGAATATAGCATCATTTACCATGAAAACTAGCTTATTGAGAGTATCATAAAAAAATCTTCTGTGCTTTGCACACTGACTTCAGGAGGTACTTTAAAGGCTAATTTCATATGGAATCAAGACATCTGCCCTCAGAGAAAATTCTGGGGTGCATTGCAACATCAGGCCACTCTCAGTCATCCAGGCAGTACTGAATTCACAATTTTTTAATTTTCACAATGAAAATCCTCATCAGCAATCATAAACTCTGAGAAGAGAACATATAATGTAATTAACAATAAGCTATATATCACCAAAATAGAGCAAAGTAGACACATTAGTCCCCACAATCCGGGCATAAGAAAGATGAGCGGACCTATTCCAAGGGTGGGAAAATGATGCCGCATAAAGCAATTGGCATATGCCATGAGCCGATCGAAAGATCCATAGTGAAACTCTGAAGAGTATGTTTGAGGAGGCTATGAAGTATGTGTAAACTAAATTGATATTGTTATAGTCATATGCGGCTATCCGGGACGATAAAAATTTAAGCTGTCTGATTAAAAAACAGCTATTACAGCTATTAGCGGTACTTAGGGCGCAGCCAAAATTTTCAACGTGCGACCAATCTTCCAGGCCAATCTTCTGGCCCAATGGTGAGTGTAATCAAGTTCATTCTAAATTGTGCTTAAGATCTAATGCCAAAATTTAAAATAATCTCTTTGTGTATCATTTTAATTTATATGCAGTGATTCCCAGTGGAGGCACATGCATACCATTAATTTTAAATATTTCTTGTTGAAAAAATTGGAAATTTGGCTCATAACTGCCATCGTACATAGTGGCCCTCATTCAACTGGTATCAGAAAGTTCCCTGCTATCTTCACTTTTGTGCAATTTCAGTTCCAAGTTCTCCAAGTATGACATTTTTATATTTCCACAATATCTACATCAAGTTTTATGGAATTTGTAGAGAATTCCCAGTAGTACACAGTGTAGCATTTTAGTTTGTTTAAACGCATAAAATATTGAGAAAGATGGAAGTTCAATACAAACTTTTGGACACAAATTAGCCAAATTTGAGTCCAAAATCTATTATCTCCGTAAATCACATACTATATCTCTACAAAGATTTCACCGAATGTGATACTTTACAGCTCAAATTTATCTATAGAGCTACTTTTGAAAGTTAGCATTTCACGAATTATACCTCATATCTTTAAAATTATGGCTTCCCTTTGTGGTGTTGTGTTTGGGTTAAATAATAATTGTTGTAACCAGTTACTATACTGTGCAAGTAAAACCCTCCACTTGTCACTACACACACTTGGTTGTACATCCACGGACCAATAGCTCAGTTGGTTAGAGCGAGGTCACTAGTTATGCCTAGGTCCTGGGTCCAATCCCCAGTTGGTCCAGTCATATTTATCCCGAGATCAAGTCACCACAACAATAATTAAATAATTAATCGGTATATTCATTTTTTAGTTATTGTATTCTTTCAAAAAATGTATGTTACATGGATAAGTTTATTCCCTTCCTAGCATTGTTATGTTACAACCAATCCACTAATATTTGTGTACGTACTAAATTATCAGGATGGTCAAGGTAATAATCTTTGAAATGGCTCTGGCATTTGCTGGATTACAGCTGTTCAGAGCGTCAGCGACGGACCAAGCCTTGTCATCATTAAACAGACTTCCATAGTTCTAAGACCGGCGCACTATGTGAAAAATCGAGATATATTTTCATGGGCGCTAAATCCGGGTATGGACTCATATTTCAGTCACAATCACTCGTTACAGAGATATATGGTGTATCTCTTTAATTAGTGATGCTACTCAAAATTCGAGTTCAAATTCTGATTCCTCGACCTGGAAAACATATACTACGTACATTTTTCAATGGCCGAAATTGGACAATTTTTGATTTTTTCTGGCTATACTTCCCGATTTGGGCAAGTTTATTCCGGGTATATCTTGTACAGTATCAATTTCAGCAAATTTGCTGTGCACTCATCACCACCCTTGTTGACTTCATAACTCTATTTCCAGCGCATTTAGAATGGAGCCAGCTGAGACAAGAGCGTCAAGCATGCTCGCTCATGTAGACCAGACCAAGTTTCAAGAGATATAAGGATAAAAATTGGGATTTGAGTTCAGCTAGATCCGATATGCCTGGCCATAGACATGAGTTGAACTGTCCAAAAACCAGTGAATTCAAAATAGCTATGTGAATATTAATCTGCATCTATTGGTGAGTATACCACCATTTAGAAGATAAAAAGTAGAGTATTCTGAAATTTGTGTTCAACTAAATCTGATACACCTTGCCACAGATATGAATTAAGCAGTCAAAAACGGTGAATTCAAAATAGCTCTGTGGATATACTTATCCTATCTGCATTGAGTATACCACCATTTAGAGGATAAAAATTAGATTTTTCTGATATTCAAGTTTGAGTCTAACTAAATCTGATATGCCTTGCCACAGATATCATTTAAGAATTCAAAAACAGTGAGTTCAAAGTAGCTCTGTGGATATTTTTCTGCATCTAGTGGTGAGTATACTATTCAGAGGATAAAATTTAGAGTATTTTGGGATTTGAGTTCAGCTAAATCTGATACACCTTGCCACAGATATGAGTTAAGCAGCCAGAAACAGTGAGTTCAAAGTAGCTCTGTGAATATTAATCTGCATCTACTGGTGAGTATACCAACATTTAGAGGATAAAAATTAGAGTATTCTTGGGTTTGACTTCCACTAAATCTGAAACGCTTTGCCACAGATATGAGTTAAGCATTCACTCTGTGGATTCTGCATCTAGGATTCTGCATCTATTGGTGAATATACCACCATTTAGAGGATAAAAATCAGAGTATTCTGTGATTTGAGTTCAACTAGATCTGATATGCTTCGCCACAGATATGAGTTATTAATGCTTTGTAGGGCCAGGCTGGGGTCAGATTTATGCCTGAAGATCATTAAGCCAGTACGCGGTGCGTCCTTTTTACCTAGTTTCCACCAATCTAATCTTAGCACTATAGCGTACATCTTCAACATATCGCTGTGACACTCTACTAGTCTACACCAACTTGGCTGGATTCCATCTGATATCGGGTATGTCGTTTTTGGATCTCTCCGCTTCTCAATCCTGATTTTACACGCATATAAGTAGGCACATACTACTTACCAGTGCTTATATTTTATGTGCATCCTCACCATAAAATCTGTAGCTTACTCTATCTTTCCGATCAAAGGATTTTCAACCGAAGGTTTCGACCAAGTGAACATGGTGTTATGAACCTTCTATAATGTCAGCTTCAACAAGATCTGCCACATCAGCAGTCAAGAAGTAGAGTATATAATTTCAATGATACACAATGTCTACCACAGAATTATATGAGAGTACTGGCAAAATGGCGAATCTTCATCATGTTTTCATGAAATTTATCATCTGCCGGATTATACCACCCTTTCACTCCTCCAATATGATAAATGGGTCTACCAGGTAAATCCCTCGCAAAAAACGCGGCATGTAACCCTTGAGAATTCATGATGAATGTCATCGCGTAGCGACATTGAGGACGTCTTAGGAGACGAATGGCAGTCGGAGCGGAGTAGAATTGTGTCAGGCCGTGCTTCTCGACGGTTTCCCAGTATCTAAACGTGTGATAGAAGAAAAGAAAGGGTGAGGAACGCAAAAGAATTACACTGAGGGACAGGCGACGTAACGAGCAGGCGAGGGACAGACAGGTGTCGACTCAAAAGACGGTGATAGTAGTCCCGAGTGTGTGAGGGCCGTAAATGATGTAGCTAAAACAATATCAGCATTTGGGCAATAGAGGGTTCAGATAGACTGAAGAACGGAAATGAAAAGCGTAAATAGGCAATCTGTGTCAGCTCCCTTCCTCAAAGCGAGGAGAGATAAGATACCGCCGCCAACATCGAGTATGACAGTGAGACAGGATACGCAGGAATAAGACGGTAGACAAAAATGAGGAGAGGTAAAGACGCCAAGACTCGAGTGATCGTGTCTCACAGTAAACGAAAACAAGACACCGAAAACAACACTCACGTATGGCCGGTAATCCAGCCAATATCTGCCATACAAGCAAACTTGTCACCGGCTTCGGGGTGTACATCAAACATATGATGGTCAAGGCTGCGCAGAGAAGGTACCCGCCAGTGGTGTGCACGACACCCTTGGGTTTACCAGCTGAGCGCTGAGCCCGAGGTCTAGACAAGGCAATTAGCCTATAGAAATTGAAAGTAAAGAGAAAGGACGGACATAGAGAATAAACAACGGGTCCTCCGCGTTCATACTCTCTGGTACACAATATCCCGGCACTTTTTCTGTCTGCTCAAATCCCTTCCCTTCTCCATATTCACCTCGCTCCCTGTCCTCTTCGATTTTCCACAACTGGACACTCTGCAAGCGCCTGGTCTACGATAGCCTTGGTTGCGATAGTCTTTCCACCTCGTTTCCCTTCGTCCAAAGTAATCAAAACCTTTGATTGACAGTCGTTTATCCTATCCCTCAACGACTCTGCCGAAAACCCAGCGATACGACCGAGTGGATGGCTCCAATTCTCGCACAGGCCAAGAATGCAGCAACGGCTTGCCACGTCATAGGGAGGTACACGGATACCGTATCGCCCTTTTTGACACCGAGACTCTTGAGTACATTGGTGACTTTGCAGACTTCGAGTAGGAGCTCCGAGTATGTGACGTTACGACCTTGGGCCAGGTTCATCTGCTTCATAGATGATGGCTATTTTGTCAGGAGAGGTAAAGGCGTGTCGGAATTGTATGAGGCGTTGAGCTGGTCTTTGGCGATGTTGCCTGGGGAGAAGGAACCGGAGCGAACGGTTTGGAAGGGGCGGTACCAGGATAGTGTTTCGTTTGCTTTCTAAGTTACAAGGATTGTTAGTTTAGAATGCGAGGAATAGAAGCATAACAAAACATCCAGGATTTGTATCGGATACAGCTAGGAAGGCATAGCTATAATCCGAAACAAAAAAAGTACGCTGCGAACGAAACTCTACTCACATTTGCCCAACATTCATCTACTCTTCTCTCCTACACTTTCCTTGTACGCCTCATAAGCCTTTCTATCTGGTCCGACGTGTGGTTTACTTGCGTACTTGTTCTGAAATGCCAAAGATCCAGAGCTTTGTCATTGACGTTTTCTGTTAAGTCCTGGCGCTTCAAATCGATGCACTGAAACAGGTAAGGTATGTGTCAGGAGCAGGGTCATCGTGGGCGCTTACTGAGTAGGGCTACGTTAATGTCAACAGCTGCAGCCTCAAGATGAGGTCGCTTGTTGCATAAGGCGTTGCCGTCCGAACATTGGGAAAGAGAGAAGCGGTACTGTCACACTAATAATTAATAATTCTCTCAGGGACATGATCTTCTTATTTTCTATCAAAAACAATGTATCTTTGTCTTTTAGTGCCTTTTCATGACGTTCCCAGCACTCTTCCTTCCTATATACCGCTTCGCGCTTTGCGTCCACCTTCAGTAGACCTATACGTCTCCGACTAAACGTGTTCCCTTTCTCAGACGGTGTCCGCCCTACTGGTCGGTCTCATCATGGCCGGGGCTTTAGAGCTGCCCGTGTACGAGTGCCAATGTCATCCATAGTCAAGCCTTGCTCCAAGCCGTTACCCAAAAACCTCAGCAGACAGTCTCCGATCCAACCCTTCGTCTATCAAGCAGGACGCGGTTCTTCAAATCAATGACTTTTTTTGTCGCATGCGGGATCACTTGCTCAATACCGATGCAGTCTACTCTCCTCATCGTTGGAGACTCTTGAGTTGGTGGGAATTCAGTGCAGTATTCTTCGCCTGGTGAATAACTCGCTACGCTCACAAGTTCAGACACTCAGAGTGTCCTCGCGCAGCTCCCTCTCGTTATCAGTGGGTCCCTCTTTTCTGTCCACGTCTTTATGATGAAGCTAAACCACACCTTTCATTTAGGTCTGCCAACAAGGACCTTGATGTCGAAGCCAAAAAAGAAGAACCCTCCTTCTTTGGAAGCTTTTTCAGCTCTGCCAAAAACGGTCAAACAGTCAAAAACACAGGTCCTGGAGGCACACCTGCCCCCGTTATGGAAGCTCCTCCAGCGGTGATCAAACCCCAAACTGCGTTGAGTGAGAGGGAGACAATGGAGACCGAGGTCATCAAGCTCTTGATTCACTCGTACTTTGATATCGTCAAGAGGGAGATGATTGATATGGTCCCGAAAGCGATTACACTGACGCTTGTGAATCATTCGAAAGAGAATTTGCAGAGGGAGCTTTTGCAAGAGCTGTACAAGGCAGAAGTGTTGGATGATTTGCTCAAGGAGAGTGAGTATGGTTGTGAATAGGAGGAAAGAGGTTATTGGGATGGTACAGGCTTTGAATAAGGCGGAGGAGTGCGTATTTTTTTAAATCTATGGTTTTGGGTTTGGGCTGACACGACTTTTTTCTTTACAGGATTGTCGCGGGTCTAGAATTAGATGTCTTTGATTGATTTTTTCTTTTACCCTTACCCTACTTCCTCCTTCCGCGTTGACTCTCCTGTCGCTTACTGTTTTACTATGTTACATTTCTACGTGTTACAGTCGTTATTATTGTCGCTGGCAATGAGAGCTTGTTCCTGTAGCTTTTTTTCTTGCTTTCTGTTCAAGGTTTAGCGCATTCACCGGTCTTTTTTCGATTAGATATGAGTCGCAGTGCATGTGGGCTATGCCGAGGATGAGTATATTATCCGTCCCATCTACGCAACACACTGAGCCGTGTACGTAGGTATACACTGGGATCTCAGTTTTATTTGACTTGTGAAGACTCGGACGCAAGCCTCGAAACTTCAACCAAATTATTACGCGTTATTTCACATAGTATAATCTCACTGCTGTCCGTTCGTAGTAACAGACTATATTTCGGAACTGCCTTCCGACCTGTTCATTCCGGTACTGTCCGTTCCTTTCCACTCTAGCAGGTACCGTCTCGAGGTATTCTTGAAGTTGTGGAAGGTCCTGCGAGACATTGATGTGGCCTTGCTTTTGAATAAACGTACATGGTAGATCTAAGCACCTTCGAATCTCGCGACAATCACCCAATCAATTACACGCCCAATACTCTCTTCCCAGCCTGCCATACCGTGAAACTGACTGCAGTCATTGGTACCACCTTTAGATAACCAATACTCAGACCGATGTAGAAGCCTTTCAGTCCCGAGGTCTTCCATATAGAGCGCATGGTTTCTCCGCAACGTAGCCATCTATCTACTTGCATCCTCCACCTGATAACTTCAAACGGATAGGACACAGTCTGTGCCATTACACCGGACGCGGCTCCAACGATGAGGTCTGTAATTGGCGTAGGTTTGGAATCATAGGGAATGAAACGCGCTCTCAGGTAACCCTAACTCAAAAACGATACACCTGCGTATGGCCCGGTGATCATGCCTATGATTGTAGCAGTGAATCCACGATAAAATTTGAGAATAGGAAAGCGATTGAGTATCCGTCGAGTTCCAGCTACCAGAACAACGCAGATGCTAGACGCTCGTCGCTGGTTGAGACATCGGTGCAGGTTCGATGGGGCGTTCATGATACATCTGATGAACTGTTCGGAATTCATTAGAGGCTAATGGATTCTTTAATTCGCCGGTAGTGGATGTCTGAAATGTCATGCGAACTCGAATGACTTCTAGAGGGTATGTGAAGAATATAGATATTACTCCTGTATAGTTTGGGAGAGTTTAACTTGTTTGATTTACAATTGGTCGTTAATACGCACCGGAGATTGCCCCAGCCGCAAATCTACGAAAATTGGTCTCGTCCTATTTTCTCCTCTGGACATTGGCTAAGGTCTGGGGATAGAACGAGGTAGGATTTCGAATGAATCTGTACTTTTTGAATTAAACCTACTCATGCAGAGTCAGACCGACTAGGAGAACTTCTATGTAAAAATGCTTTTCGTTTTGAAGTGGTCGTGAAGTATTAAGATACGCAAATTCCATAAAAAGATAGAGATGGTAGGTAACGGTGATACTACTAATCATTGAAGACTCTGGGTTCGCATCAGGATGAAATCTGCATGAGAGTGGACTTTGTTTCATCAATGGTAAGAGAAGAAACGCGTGGAGACAATGTAAGTAACTAGTACTCATATAGAAATTGCCGTACAAGCTCACCTTCGATCGATTATTTTGTCTTGCGAAGCTTCGTTGTCGGTGCATCCGATTCCTTCTCCGATTCGTTGTCAGCATCAAAGTCTGCTGCCAACGGCCTTTTCGGGCGGTTTGACCTAGTGCTACGCATCGGCGTTGGACTGACCAGCGGGGGTCGCCGAGAAGTGCACTGAGGTTTGAATGCTGAGGGTGGCGGGCTAGGTTTGGGCTGTTCAAGCTTAAGCAATTCTTCTGCCCGGTGTTCAGCAATTGCGGGGTCTTCGTCACCGTCTTGTGCAGGGATCTGGCTTCCGTGAAACCTGTACCAATCGCGAAGATCGCTTTCCTGTGAAAAAAGGGGGAAGAGAATAATCATGATTATAATTCCTGGCTTGGACAGAACAGACTGAAAGAGTTGACTCACCAGGAATATTTTGAAATTCTCAAGTTTATCATCCTCCTCCTTCCCACTGTTTGCAAGTCTCAAGCTTTCAAATAACGGCTGCAGTTCGAAGCTATGCGTGTTTGGCACAACCTCGACGATAGTTTCTCGAAATGTGTCCAGGTACGCCTCCTTGAAACCTGTGATAGTTCCCTGCACATCAAAAGTGAACATGTTGGTTAAGGGCAGTTTGAACGTGGGCTGGAACCCAGCTGCAGTGGGAACACCGTCAACGATAACTTCGTGCGGGAACAACTCCACCAGCTTTTCTGCCGAAAGTTCTCCATCTTTGTCCAGATCTTCATAGCTGAACATAGTAGATGGTGGCCGGTTGAACAGCAGGACAATAAGATACCACCCACAGTAGAATTTGATGCGTACAGACTCCTTTTCTGGAAAAGAATGGAAGGCGAACAACGCCTGAGTGAAAAGCTGTTTGAAACTTTTCCTCAGCATCTTTCTAACCGCAGTAGTAGCATCAGGGCCATGCCATAATTCCATAGACATCGTCACGGTAGCTTCCGCTGTTCCGTCGTCTGAATCAGATGGAGAGGAATTTGCGGTGGCTTCAGCTGTCTCGTTATCTGAATCAGATGAAGTGAGGGCTGAGAGAGCTGAGCTGGAGGCTGTATCATCTTTGGAGGAAGACCCCACATCAGACCGAATATCAGTGCCGTCGTTTCGGAGGGAGTGCTGCTTGCCTTTCGAAGGCTTGGGATCAAGGGGTTTTACCTCTATTATGTCTTTGAGGTCTGCTCTCAACGAGGTGAGGAACTGGGTCATGTAGTCAGGGAAACATTCAATCTTCTTCTTCTTTCCATTGGCATCGATATACCAAACCACAAAACTCTCCTGCATTATAAGCGTGTAAGAGCCCTCCTTCTCGATGAAGCTATTGCCGAATCTAGAGAGATGTTTGCCGAGCAGAGTGTAAAGCCGTCGCTCAGTCCTGCGTTTTGAATAAGCTCGTTCGGTCAGGAGGTTGAGCTCGTTCAATATTGCGTCTTTCTTCTGGTCATAATCACCCAAGTATGCTCTGAAAAAGTCGAAAGGAGGGTAGGAGGTTGGGACTTGGAGAGGTTGGGAGGAGGAGGAGGATGACGGAGGCCATTGAGACTGGGACATGGTGGTTGAGTAATAAAAACGTTGAGAAAAGCCTTCTTGGAAGCGCTTAACAATAAAGAGTCATCCTTCTATTATCCTAATGCCTATTGGTGTGTTGTAAACGGGCGGCACGTGTTGATGTCAACAAACAGCAACATTCAGACGCGTCTTCAACTCACTCTACAACCATCATGTCCTGCACATTCACCACATCAGAACTAGAACAACCAATGACCCAACTTTCCATCACTCATAAGTCATTCAAAGATGCAGAACTGGTTCGTCACGGTGTCCTCAGTACCATTTTCAGAGTCTAACTTGCTTCACAGTACCGGGATATCGAATGGATCCAACAAAACGAGCCATGGAATGTTTACAAACTCCCGGAGGAATTGATGCCCTGGTTTGGACCTAAGTATTTACCTCCACATTTGCTACTAGGCGCAATAGTCAGCGTGCAGGACTTGGTCAAATATGCACGACATGTCGGGCAAGTAACCGATACAGACCTACAGGAAGGCTATTGGCTAGACAGCATTGCCCTTTACCTCGCCAAAAAATGTCGTTTGGAGGAATATCATGGCAACTGCGTAGAAGGGAGGTGCCTGCGTCTCTTGGATATCTGGACGAAGGGACCGAAGAAGCATATGCTCACCATTTGCTCAAATTACACCTATGGTTATGAATTTCCAAGTACCCAGTGCGAACTGTTGCTGGCGGAGCTGAAGAAGGCGGGTATAAAGACGAAGTTGAGGTGGTGCCTTTCGAGTCAATGGTACACGGAACAATACGGTGACGACGAAGAGCTTTGTGATTCTAGTGATTCTTGGTGAGTCTTCTTAATATTGTTGAGTCAAACGCGCAAGGCTGATGAATCTTCAGACTGTTTGTTTTCTAAATTTGTTAATAGCTGTATCATACTTAGTTTCTCTAACGTATCGTAATGCCCCTCATTAAATCGGTGTGATTTGAGCTTCTTAGACGCTATCAGACTCACCAAGGTCTTGTTGATCTTCCCAGACCATCGTCAGTGCACTGTTATGGCCACTCCTAGGGATGTGCTAGGTTTTAGCTCAGAAAGGGCACAGCTATGGAACCTGTGGATTAATTGTCCATCCACTGACAATGTTCCTGGATGGAGGGAAAGCCTAGTAGTAGTAGTAGTAGTAGTAGTAGTAGTAGTAGGTCAAAATGGCCATCTTAAAGCTTGTCATTGTGCAGTAGGGGAGAGCCGCGCGGCAGGTAAAATATTCGGATTCATTTCTTTCAGCTTTGGCTTGGATTTTCCAGGTTTGACTTTATGTTCCAAATGCTTCCTGAAGAACAGAATGAACGAAAGAGAAAGACATAAAAGAGCTTGACTCATTTGATCTCCTCAATCGCCGGTAGACTATCACAAGCGCGACTCTCATCTCTCCCACACTCAACTCGTCAATATCTACCAACCCATCCGAGTCTTTCTCTAGCTGACTTGCCACATTCTCAGTTGTAGGGCCCGTCAGAGAAGTAGCAGCAGAATTCGCAAACCCAAGCACCTCCGCCATCATACCAAGCATATGGGATCTGGTTGGAGGCTTGACTACACGACCTGGATCAACAGGCTGGACGCGGAGACCCATTCCGATAGGTAAAGGATCATCTAGGACGCCTTCGGCGGCTGCAGAGTATGCGAGACAGGTGAGGAGGTCGACTGTTGCTGGGTTGTGTGTGATTTCGTACTAAAACAAGGGGTTAGTTGTGAGAATGAGAGACGAGAAGAGAAACGAAGAAGCGTAACCGCGCATACACCCATATAGTCCAATGCCTCGCACATACAATTCCAACTCTGATTCCATCCAGCCCAAACGGAATCAATCCAGGTCTATAAGATGATGCGAACGTATCGCTGAAATCCGCTTGAAGCTTTGTTCCATTGAAACTTGTTTGGAGAGGTGAAGACGAGAAGAAGAAGACGAGAAGAAGAGTTGTAGATATTTCCTTCGTCGTAATCATAGAATTCATCGCTTGGGACTCGCCTGCTTTGGAATTAGAGTCGTTGATAGTAATAGCGTTTGCGGAGGAAGATTTTGGCGAGATCTTTGAATACTTTTTGACTAGCTTGACGAGGTTCTTGGAAGCATAGGTGTCAGAGGTGCAATCAACGAGTCGACGTATGGAGGGGGATCAGATTCGGAAAGGAATGGGGTGGTCAGTCTGGTTTGGATGGAGGATAAGCCAGAATAAATAAGTGGGCGCACCGGAAACCATTACTCCAACTGCGGTAACGCCTTTTCCGCTTGGATACTGTCGCTCCTTCGTCCTAACCTGGCTACGCATACTAATTATACCAATAGTTGAGTATAAGGATATACCTGTAGAGCACAAAGGATTAGACTGTGAAAAACACAATAGACGAGAATACACTCGAAGCTGGTATCCTTCGACGCTGTTCATTCACCTACAAAAAAGAGTCCCAAATCCCATCCACCTAGGCATAGCTATTCCGAACGATCCCATTATCTTGCAAAGTCGATGTCATAGTCTTGAGGACACTTCGTGGTTTGAGATTCGTCGGCGCCATGGATGTTAACGAACAAGAAGCATCGGAAAATGTCGGGATCACATTGTTGATTACTGGTTGCCCGGCACGACGCTAAACTTCCCATTACTCCTCCAACTTTCTCTTAATTGGAAAATTTACATGTCAGCTTCAAGAGTGATTACTTCAGAGTCGCTCGTAACTGATAAAAGTTGGGGAGTGGAAGCGATAACCGAGTACCCTTTGACTGTGAAAATTCCCCAAGGAATTTCTCTTGCGCCTTCACAGTAGTTTGGACGTGATGAATACCAAGAGGAGAATTTGTGGACAAAGCCAAAGCCTGAGCGATGCGGACGAGGTTTTTGATGGTGCGTCGTGTTCCATTGCAAATCAGAAATATCGTTAGGCTTTTTCTGAAGACACCAAAAAGCGCATAACTGAAAGGGTCAATCGCCATTTCTATGCGCTCAGATCAAGTAATGACATTCTTCTGATCAGGCTCGGCATTTTCGAACGATCTAAAGGCAAGCCAGCTCGAAGAATTTAGACCAGATGCCAACTCTAGATAACTGACCGCTAAAAAAAGGCCATTGAGCGGAATTCTGGATTGACTAGACGTGGAATCAATCTACCGATGAAAAAGAATGCCTTGCTAAACGCCTTGATTCTATTAGTCAAGAATAAAACGCCTCGGTGTAAGGTATTCGTCACAGAGTTGGTTGAGCACTGCGCCAGGCGTGAACAATGTAGTTGAAGCG
This sequence comes from Stygiomarasmius scandens, assembly GCA_037954225.1. Taxonomy (NCBI): domain Eukaryota; kingdom Fungi; phylum Basidiomycota; class Agaricomycetes; order Agaricales; family Campanellaceae; genus Stygiomarasmius; species Stygiomarasmius scandens. The sequence goes on along the minus strand of JBANRG010000124.1, from coordinate 30,368 downwards.
AGTAAAAGAAAAGAAAAATGGAAGCAGAGAGGATTTACCTATTCTCTACGAATACAGAAGAACTGCATAAAACACTCTGTATTTACGTATTCTACCAACGACTTTTTATAGGACGATACATATGATACTTGACGACGTTCTTATGTATATCTGCATATGAGAAAAAAAAAAAAGGAAAAAGGACACTCAGCTAGCATCACTGGTATCAACCCCAACCAAAGTAACACTCTGAGCAGTCTCAGATTCCGCAGTAGACTCTACCCCCGGACTATTCTCATTCTCCCTCGACCTCTCCCTGAACATCTGCGTCAACAAAAACACATCTCGCTCGCTCTCCTCCCCTCTCTTCCTCATCTCTTCCATCCACATTCCTTACCAAGGAAACCAAGACTTCCCAATGCAGCGTCGAAAGCACGCTTGAAATACTCTTTCGATGATAAATCCATACTTCCGTCCAACCCGTCCCCGCTAGCTCCCAGAGCCGAACTGCGACTGTGACTAGACGTGGAGAGGAACCTCTCCGCTAAAGAAGTTCAGTCCTCGCACGTCAGTGTTGGACTACGATTTGTTTGAATCCGGAACGGATCGTTTTGATGGAGGAGGATTTGGGAATGTCGGATCTGGAGTAACAGGCCAACAATCGTTAGATTGCCAGATGAGTACACTAGAAGTCTGCGAGACGAATTATTTTGAGTAAACATATGAAAGAAGGAATGAAACTCACGTATTCCTTTCCTCGTCCACCCCACTTTTTCCTTCAAACAGAATACGCATATGCCATACTCTCCGCTTGCATCATCTGTGTATTGAATACCGCGCTACACGCTGTCGATGAAATCAAGATCGCTCTAAAAGAATCAAGGGAAGTACTCACATCTCCAAATCCTCCGTAAGTCTAAAATTATCATTCATCGCAATCGCAAACCGTCTCTCAAAAGCTCCCGCACGACAATGTTGAGCCATAATCCTACTTTGAACGCGCCATTCCCTATCTCCGATGAACGTCTCTGGACGGGGCTTGCCCATCCAAGATTCGATAGTTTTCATACATGGCATCGAGGGCATACCAAATTCACTGTGAGGACAAGGTACCAGTGAGGAAAGGGATGTGGGTAATAAGGAAATAAAGAGATCGATTAACTTGACAAACCTCCCGCCTAGAACGTCGTAATTCTGCCAAGGCAACTCTTTTCCACCCCATATGTTCCATTGGTGTACGTCTCCGATGGTAGGAGAACGACTGATCGATGTAGAGCTCCACGTCTATTTTGAGCTTGCGAGATAGGTCTGCTGAAACTAGAGCACGAGCGCTAACGTCGCTGATGGATACATCGAGGACGGACAGGGTGATAGGGCGGTAAGAACCGCAAGTCATTAGTTCGGGACCCTACGAGGTTGATTGTTAGATGATAGAAGCTCTTAGGGTTATGCATACCCAGTCCCATCTGCAGAAAATTCAGTGTAATAGTTGGTAATGTAAAAAAGAGACGCACCTCCAACCCTATTGAGCCTTTCGCACATAAACTCTACTCAGATCTACCCATCTCCGCCTCGATATTTTGGCCAATTTTGCAGCGGATTTGAAGTAAAAGAAGCAAGTTGTTGGAAGGTTTGAGGACGTCCTTGGGGATACAGAGAGCATGCGTTTGGAACATGTTATTTACGGAACGGACGAGGTGCCCGTTGATGTAGATGTCACATAATGTATCGAGGCCTTGGAATTCGAGAATAGCTAACTTCCTTGTAGAGTCGATATCGAGAAGGGGACAGGTGTATAACCACTCAACTTGTCCAATCCCTACTCACATAATCTCCCACTATTGTTGCATTGGCAACCAAGAACCTGAATTGTATATCCTGGTACAAATGAACAGTTTGTTAGTGGGTATGGATATAGAAGAATAATTTATATAAGTTTGATATATGCAATTCTACCGGTCAACTTTGCAAGAGCCAATATTTTTCAACCTGTCTGTTTCAAAAACAGCCTTTCCCAACCACATAACCTGTGCTTTGCTTCAAACCTGATATTGACCTAACCCCCATAAGCTTAGTTGATTTAGGGTTTGGCCTGTGCTTAACATTAACCTGCTAAAATCCAATGTTTCAATGGCTGAAAACTTGTCAAAAAAAAACGGGTTAACCTGGCTTATAATTTTGCTTTTTTTGTGAGTTATGTTAAGTTATTTTTGCCATACTTTTTGACTGATTTGTGTTGACCTGACTCATTTGCTTCGAATTCCTGGATGAGACCCTAAGAAAGGGATGAGTATAGCAAGGAAAGGGGATTGTGTAGACCAGGAAAAGCGAAATGAAGATCAAACGCCCATTGATTCTCGAGGTCTGACTGCCTGTATCCGCTGAGGCTTTACTTCGGGATGGACCGAGCAACAGAAGGACGGATAAAAGAACAGACGGAAGGAAAGACGGGCAAATAACAATAAGACAAAAAAGGTGATTGACCGAATAATCCACAAGTAAGGATAGATAGGGACATAGTCACTACATATACACGAACTTTGAACATCTACGTTTCACAATTACCTCGTTTATGTAGGCTTCCGCAATGGAACTCGTCCTTTAAGTTCAAGTTCAAGTTCTCGGTGGTGTACTTCCAACATTTCACATGATACATTTCTTGTGTGCGTTCTCCAAACCGTCGTGATTATACTTGGATTGCGTTGCCTTTCACGGGAATTAGAAACCAGCATGAAACTTAGTGCTCACTTAAATGTCGACATGCCTAAATAAATCGCTATATCTAAATATCGATAAAAACAGACAGTGTACCACCCTATTCCGATTCCATTGCATACGTAAACTAACCCTCGCAAGCATAACGATTTCAAGGCCGCCAGCTATACCGACGGGCGATAGCAACTACATCTTCTCCCTGTGAATTTATTATATCCCATAAGGCATCGTAGAACCACTCAGGCGCTACCGTTGGGATAAAATCAATGAGCATGAGTATCCCTAGCATAACTTTTGGTTACTTACTTGCAATACCCTTAGGCCACCTAGCATAGCCGCAGCTCACTTTCCCAAACTCGTCTCCAAGCTTGTACAGTTGCAGAAAGCGGCGCATATGCTCTTTCGGCGGTGCAAAGGTTGGAGGGGCACCGTTCCAGGAAGGGACCACCAAATGGACCCAAAGGTACACCGGCTGCTTTGTTTTTGCATGAGCGTACTCCAGGAGTGTCTGGCGTTTAGCGCGATGGCGCATTGTCTCCAACAAGATGGAATGCCAGTTGTCTCCGAAACGTTCGAACAGTTTCGGATCAGCTATCTTTTGTGCGAGCATCTGAAGTTGGTCCCGAGATAGAGCAAATCCCCAGACATATGGAACTGGCTCCATTAGGCAGCTAGAAGTGGAAGGAATCACGGGGGCTGAGAACAGGATGGTAGTTGAAAGAACAGTGTTTCTCAACATTCCGTTCGTATTAAGAGTCACGTGTCTTCAAATTGCCAACATCCTATATAATCCATTAGATAAGTAGGCATAGCCCTTCGTAACACTAACAGCCTCCTTTCTCCTATGATCATTAAGCGGTGGCAGGCTGTGTTATTCATGATATGGCTACCTGCTCATTCCTCACGCGATATTATAATTCAGTCGGAACGTTTCGAGTACCCACCGACTCACTGATGATCACTAAGTGCATGTCTATTTTGGACGAGAAATGATGCAGTGCACGCAGATCCAGGAAACAAAGAGGCAGTTTCTGTAAGAAGTACAAAATCTTACCACAGAAGCAGACAGAAGATTTGATATTCAACTGATATCCCTCCTCCTTGTCAATCCACCTCAACAGAATGCGCCGCGAGTTGGATAACTTACAGGAAAACCTCAAACAATTACAATCCAAGATTAATGACGAGCGAAACGCTGCAAATAACGTGAGTCAGTCGTCATTTGGTGCACACATATCTTCATAAATCTCAGATCCACTGGCAAAAATTCCTGGATGAAGTTGCAAAAGCCCTTGGTGTCTGCATGAAGACAGTGACTGAGGTAAATCTTGCTTGAGCTGCTCACAAACTACCCTTTCCAATGATGTGTGATTTTTAGCTGCCAATTCCATCCCCAGAACTCCCTGAATTCCTCCTGCGAATCCTGGAGGCTCCCAATTTGGCGGAGTCGCGGGTGTACGAGAGCCAAGTCGATGCAAAGACGGTGACTCTTCTTCAGCACTTCTTCAGTATCCTCAACAACTTCGCAATCTGCCCTCAGTGGTCCTTGAATCCAGAAGTAGAGACTGCTCTGATAGATAAAATGAACGAGTGGTCGATGGCTGCCCAGGACTCTACAGACAGGAGCGTCATACCGGGCTTTGATGCTTCCTTTGAGATGTTCAGTGCCGTCAAATCTGACTCTCTTGAGCCAGACTTTGAGGATCAGAGTCAGCTCGAATTGCCAAGTTTCGATCAGTTTGTGAGCGGAATTGGGATGTCAACGAGTACGCCACTCACATCAAGAGCCCGGCATCAGACTGAGCGGTTCAGCGCCAACTTTCGCCCTAGTTCAATCGACGTACTCAATCTTGAAAGCAACACCGGCAATTTTGCATCTCCAGGCTCCCGGAGTCATAGCATTTCTGTGATTCCGGATGCAAAGCTGGATTGGCTGGGTCGGTTGGTGGTCAATCATCCTGGGAGGCTTCCACGTAAAGTGCCTGATGTTGTAGTGGTCCGGATGAAAAAGGCATGGTTGGTGGTAGAAAACAAGAAAGAGGATAGGCGCGCAGGGCGAAAGCAGCTGGAAGAGTACATGAAGGAGTTTGGTCCAGACACATGGGGAATGACCTGCTGCATCGGAGAACATTATGGCCTCATTGCAGCTCTCTGTAAGAAGCATGATACGGGAAGATTGCTCTGGATTAGAGGTCCAGGTTCTGATGAACCAGATGATCCAGTATGGTATCGTGCTGACGATCCATTTATTGTTGGGATCCTTACGGAGATTTTCAATCAAGCTATGAAAGCTTAAAGTTTGATGGAGTAGTTATCACACATGATAACAGATGAGAGCGGGCCACCAGGAATTAACGATGACCCTTAAGATGTAAGTAAAGATGTAAGTAAAGATGTAATCAAGATGTAGAAAAGATGTAGTAAAGATGACCCTTGAATCCCAGTGAAAACCCCACCTATTGTCAGCGATTATAGCCGATTTTCCTACGATTTCCTTACATTTTCACATTTTCGTCGATTTTGGGGAATAGTAGCTAAATGGCGATTACAGGCGATTTCTGTCGATTTTCATCTATTAATAAAATAGATAGGATAATCTTATTCGTTATAGCTTTCTAAGACGAATATACTACGCGATGACACAACCACTCCAAGAAATCAACACGACAGCATTCTATTAAGTATATATCGATTAGTAGAATCAGATTCTGTTCATCATTCTGCTGTGTAGTACATTGATGATCGTTTTCGTTGGACTGGGCTGCAAGTTCGGGTCGTTGATCCTCAACAACGGACACCAGATTGGTCGGGATTGGGACCATTTCTACTCAATAGAATAAAACACTTTTGAGCATTTTGATCTAACAAGCTTGTCAGAACAAGTTGGCTTTCGATGATCGACTTGCGATAGACGGACCGCACTAGATGCACCAAGAAATCCATAGATGAGTATCAATCCCACTGCTCTTCTGTGCGTTTTTTGTGATCAGTTTTGAGTTTGAGAATCCCAGCGGAAGTAATAATGACTACAAGTCAGGATGAGAACCTATTATTCTGTTACGCACCTTACTATCCATCTCTACATATATCATCCACAATTCCCAAAGTTGACAGGATGCTGTTCTTGTCAAAGGAGAGTGCTTTATAATTACGAGTTCAAACTGATGAGGGAAGGGGGTTCATATTGAAGACGGTAAGTATCCAACGATACATCACACTACATATGAAATGTCTCACACAAGCAAAGAAAAGAACGACAGTAAGCAGCACAAACAACGAACTAGAACCAACAAAAGAAGAGAAAAAGATATATATCTCATAACAATAGTTCGAGGCCCCCTCCCCATTTTACACCACGCAAGTTTATTCATTGGCGACTCTCAAAACCTTCCTCCCGCCTCCGCCTCCCTCTTCAGACTCTTCCTCCTCGCTGTCGCTCTCGACAGCTCTATCGAATGAATTAGGGAGGTGATGGGCCGAGTCGGACAAGGGACGTGACGCTTGAGCTTGGGCCTGAGGAGCTAGTCCTAGAGAAGGTGAGTAGGTCATCTTTAAGAAAGGATCAAAGCATACCTTTATCCGCGCCATGACCGCCTTCACTCTCGTCATACGCCAATCCGCCTCCGCTAATACCTCCATATACGTCATCTCCTCCTTCCATAGATTGTTTTGGCGACGAACCGACAGGCCTGGCATAATGGGCCGCATACGATTCTTTTTCCGGGGCTGCAGTAGTTGAGGTAGCAGTGGATGCAGGCGGAGGCGAACCAGGTGACGGGGAACCAGAACCAGATGTAGCAGCAGCGCCTAGACCAGCAGCATCCAACATGCTCTGAGGAACACTCCGTTGACCTTGAGTCATGGCCTACTGCATGCCACCTGGAGCCAAGAAAGCAGAGTAAGGACCGGAACCACCGGCGCCTTCCGCCAGAGCAGCGGCAAAGGAAGATGGCTGACCACCGTATCCTGTAGAGTTGGTATGCTAGGAACCGTTGGAAAGGTTTCTCTCCAGACTAGCGGGAGGTGAGCTGGCCGAAGACGGATAAGAGTAGTAGCCGTTTGGATCGTTGGGGTCGGGGCCGGAATTGGCAGAATGAGGACCGTGTTGGGACCTAGCACGAGCAATCCCTATACCAGCTGCACCTGCACCGAGACCGGCTGCACCAGCAGCATAGGCAGCATTGTGGTCAAAGAGACCGCCAGGGCCAGGGCCAGAAGCTATAGACGAATCAGACCTAGAAAGGAAATAGAAAAGAAGACACACCTCCGAGATCCCTCATTTGATACGTCTCGCCTCCATCCGAGTGACCCAGTGGTGCTTGACTATATGCACCATACGTTCCATGAGAACCAGCTTCGGACATGCTCGCCGGATAACCTCCTCCACCTCCTCCACCTGGCCCCAAGTAACCACTGCCACCATATCCACCGCCAACAGGTGTAAAAGCATGTGGACCTGGTTCGTCGAGGTATTCGTCGGGAAGGCCAGCAGTACCAGTAGCTCTAGCCTCCCGAGCCGCTTCAGCAATTTCTCTATCCCAAGCTTTGGCACGACGACGAAGATGAGCACGAGAGCGACGATTCCAACAGCGGTGAAGGTCCCTGCAACGGCTCCGGTGTTGTTGAAGAAACTATTGGAGGAAAGTCAGCAAGATAGGAGAAATAAGCAGTAAATCATATCCGAAAATTACGCATATCGACCGAAATGGAGCATAGGAGACTGAACCAGTACCAGGTAGTGCGCAGCTGCTGACACCCTGGCAACGCTCGAACGAGCAACCGGAGTAAAGAAAATGCAAGAGATAAGATATGTAAAGGATAAATCAACGGCTGGTATGATCCGAGAGTGGGCAGAGAGAGTACGTGACAAAGATGATTTAGAACGGGAGGGAAAAGATACCATAGAATAAAGGCCACTAGAACGAGAAGAAAAGAAAAACGGAAACTCACCCAGAACCACCGTTATCGTTCTTGGAGGTCGCACTCGGCGCGATACCCCTAGTGCTGCTCGGCTCAGCCATAATGACCGTCACGATCGTCCTTGTCTGCCCCGATGCATCCGTAGTTGTCACTTCAGACGATGTAGGGGTCGGGGTGGGCGTCGACGAACTAGTTGAAGAGGACGTAGACGTAGACGAAATGGTGGTATCCGAGGTCGTACTAGTCGTCGAGGTGGTAGAAGAGGTTGTTTCGGACGTGGTCGAAGAAGTAGTTAAGGAAGTCGTAGAAGAAGTGGAAGTAGAAGTTGTCGAAGTTTGGGTGGTAGAAGTGGACGAAGCGGATGTCGAGGTGGTCGAGGTAGCCGAAGTAGAAGGTCGTAGTGGACGACTCCTGCCTAATGGCAAGACGAAGAATCGGGGAATCCATAACAGTTTTGTACGGATCTCGGGTTTTGAGTTGCAAACGAGTGAACAAAAGTTGAATATTCGAGTATTATGAGCAAAAAATCGAGCCTTCAATAACACATATCCAGCTCTGAAGCCTGAACTTGAAAACAGGACCAGACGTTGGGCGGATGATGGGGAAGGAAGACAAGAACCGAACGTGGGAGTTTGAGGGGTAAGTTTCATCAGGTGACCAATCTCTTCTTGCCACCTCGAGGTTCGAGTCCGTGCCTGGAATTTGATCAGCATCTCCCGTTTCAACGAAAGAAAACATCTCGAGAGTAATATTTTCAATGATCCGCCTCTCTGAAATCTAACGGACACAGGAAATGATGGAGGAAGGAGACATATAAATGAGCCGTCTTGGCTCAGTTCAATAACTTCAGTTTACAAATATCAGGAATTCTACACTTCCAACCGCATTTGAATGTTAGTGAAGACTTGTTCCGGGGCTACAGCGGCATTTGCCTGTGTATACAAGGATTTTTTACTGCTATATATAATGTCTGTATGCATATAACTTGGTAAAAGCTTAAGTTTATTCAAGATGTTCAGGGTTTGGTGACTACTGGAGGAGTTCGCCGACTCTACCGCTGTCGATTCTGAAATTGACCCGTCCATAGTTCCAGTTCCGATTGACTCGTCGCAACATTCAAAATCCGTCCTGAATTCTATAGTTGATTGAACTCGGTCTCAAATTCATCATAAATCCGCTCCTTTTTTAGCTCGAGGAAAATCCTTGAATATATCGTACTACTTATGCTTATATCCATGTGAGTGCAGAACTACGAATCAGAAATATAAGCTTACAGAGTACTAAAGCTTGTCAGAAGGTGTTTGGCATTTGGCTGTACAGAGTGGGTAAATCGATTGGTTTTAAATAGTGCAAATCTTACAGCCTCGTACTGTAAAGTTCTCAAACTCCAATCCAGAAACTGATAAAAATATTACTTATTATAACTAATAAAAATACATTGCCCATGTTTGTTAGGAAAAGTACCAAAAAAGTCAATTAATCAAATTCCTCAGCAGCAATTTAAATACACACCAAGGAAAATACTCTGACAAGTATCCTGGCACATTTCATTCACCATCAAGTTGACCACGTACGGATGCTTGGCAGTTTGAACATACCCTTCCCCTGGCAGAAATGGCAGGATATGCCTTTGGAGTTACAAGAAAGAAAGCGGGACATCGAGATTACGGATGACTGGTAATTTAAGGAAAGAATCGATAGTAGCATCCTTTTATTGTAATCTGGAAATGTAATTGAAGCATTTCCAAGTAAAATCTGTTTTGCGTGCATGAAAGCGAATTCCAACTCTTCCGATAAAGAGACATGGATTTTATGGCTTTTTTCGGTTTCTTTCCATTGCTACTAGAAGAACAGTGAAATATAGTAGCTGCAAACACGAAGTATCTGATAAATTGTTCTCATCAATGAAGCATCGAGTACAGCATGTTGCATGCGATACGATCAAACTTGACATGCTCACGGTCCTGAAAGAATGTTATTACAGCATGTGCTAAGCTAGGCATGAAAAGGCTATCAGCTATAAATCTTAGTCTGCCTAGGTATAAGTTCTGATTAATCCTCTCAGCCTCGTCTCATTCTGCTTGCCGGTGAAAATCGGATAAACGCAAATTCGTGTGAATTGGTTCAATATGTTTCGATTTCAGATCGATAATGCCCAATTCTACACCTATTCAGCTAGGGAACTTTCACGGGGAAAGTACTGGAATAGGTGATATCTCACTAGTATATATATTGTCGTCATAAGTTTCCTAACAAAACCCAATTATAGACTTTTATTTAAATCCGAACCACTGGCACTGGCAGTTAATCAGAATAAGACTACTGACGAGGGTCGCCAACTCCGGTTTTATAGAGTTGTATTGTTGGATACATCCGTAACCTTCATCATGTGGAAATCTACTACTTAGCAGTCTAATGTCCAGAGCTATAATCCTACCATGTCATTCATGAAATGGACATGGAGGAGACCACATACGATGCAGTACTCTTTCAGAAACAGGGAAGTGATAAATGTAAATTTAATAGTTTCAAAACATATAATTCCACGGCTTTGGCCGCATGTGAAGACCAGTGAGGACCTGCTCGAATATCGAATCCTACTATGGGGCTATTACCGCAGTCATCTGTGTTGAATATAGGAATGTACTAGGATAGGTACTTAAGAACATTCCACTAATATTGTTATCACAGATCTCCGAATATAAACCACCCATAAATTTTTAGTCCGGATCCCAGTACTGGCATCCATTCAGAGTAGGACTACTACTGGAGGAGCTCGCTGATCCTGGCTCATTCGAGCCGTATTTTGGCAGTTCAGTTTCAAGGGTCGTAAGTGACTCGTCCCATCTTTCAGGATTGGTCACACTCGATTGTGTGGAGGTGGTGGACACCATAGTTGCGAGGTTCAACTGAGTGTCGAATTCATCGTGCCTCCGCTCTTTCCTCAGGTCGAGAAAAATTCTCGAAAATATCACACTACTAATGCTTCCATTTTTGATAGTGTATGTTAGTACGGAGATTTGATACAGCAAGTCCGAATACTAAGCTTACAGAGTGCTAAAACCTGACAAAATATGTTTTGCGTTTGGCTATAGAAATCAGATCGATTGATTGCGTTTAATAAGAAAGCTTACAGCTTCATACTACGAAAATTCAACTGGTTTAAATTCCAATCCGATGAATGGTAACTATTACTTACTATAAAGAGGAGCTCGTTGCCTATGTTTGCCAGAAAAACCACAGAGAAGTAACAAAGGCCTGAAATGTGCTTTTGATTAAATTTCTGCTTGTTCAGGAGTACTAACACGGACCTTGCTTTGCTAATAATGTAATTAGATGAGATGAACCGAAAATCCTTGTGCGGCTTATACCCACAAGGGTGGCCATGAAAACAGCCAAGTCTAATTTGAATTTTGTCACGTTTATACTCTTCCTATTATTGTTTGATATTTTACCGAAGATTCATTCAGCTACATAAGTAAAAACATATCGGTGCAGTCTGGAGGAGATGATCATAAGTGAGCTTATTAAAACAGTAAATAAATGTATTTACGCTGGTGATTTGGGGACCAAAATACATCCAACAAGACCCTTTGGAAGCTTCAAGCTAGTTCCGTCTGTGAAAGCCCACTAAGAACGATCGGAAGATGGATCCACCGTACAAGAGAATGGAAAGCCAGACAATTTTGATCCCTATCTGTGCAAGCAGCAATGCAATCATTCCCACCAAAATGCGCCTATCATAAGAATATAGAGCATATATTCTAATGATAAAATATACTGATGAAATAAATCTCAAACGCTGTCTAGAGCTGCCTTCTTTCTAAATTTCTTCGAACAAATTACACATCGCGTATCCGATTCAGGTCTACTGCTGATCACTGGGACTCGTGGGGCTTCTTGGCGTTGAACCGGTCATGTCTCCACTTCGATAGTTTGTTCCGTCCACGTCTCGGTCACTCGAGGGCTATCTGGTTCGTAATTATGAGTCGGATCTTGGGCATTCCTAGCTGAAATGAAGTGCTGATGGGACATCAGGTTGCTTAAGTCATTAATATAGAATAGAATCGCTCACTTGTTGAAGAATTGACATACTGCGAACCATCTCTCGCTGAAAAGACAATAGGGATGGTCTCCTTTATCGACACAGTGTGTTCAGAATGCAGCGACGCTATTGAAAGACCTATTACAAGGGGGACAGTAAGGGTGTTCTGAGTTTGTGTACAAATCAAAGACGTGGTGTTGGGAAGAATCATCGGAAGTTGGTGGCGAAACGATGCCGGAAGTCGGTAGAGATAGTTGAGATACATTGGCATCAGAGTCAACGGAAGGTGTGAGTGGAGCAACCATCCTATTCTCCAACGAGGAAAGCCTGACGCGAATCTGTTCTTCCTCCAGCCCGATTTCCTCTTCCTGCCTTTCCAGCTCCCTCATCTGAGCTGCAATCGCTTCACGCTGCTGACGTAGGGCTTCCGTGCGTTCATGCAAAGTTGTTTCATCCTCGGTCGATGCTGTTGATATTGGTTCAGCGGAAGATGCAGAAGGATTGACCGCTAGATTTGTGTCTGAAATGTAAGTAAATCACATATATCTCAACAATGACTTCACAGAATTCCATGCTTTATAGCTCATATTGTAGACAAGATTTCTTACTACAAATCATCTTTATAGAGCTCCTTCTGAAAATTAGTATTTATCGCAGTATCAATATTAAACACTACAAAGTCATACTGTCTGAGTTTTCATTATTGAAAGATGAACGAGTTATATAAAATCAAAATGTTGTCCAATTTTTATGATTAAAAAGTCTATATATATGTTTTCAAACACGCTGAACACGAATCTGAACTCGGATTTCAATCACGATTCCTCGTTCACGAGATATAATCGAATTTGTGTCCGAAATTTCATTAAATTGGATATAACTTCATAATGACTTCATGTAATTTGATGCTTTATAGCTCATTTGTAGAGACCATTTACTATGATTTAGTACTACAAATTATGTTTATAGAGCTAGTTATAAAAATCAATACTTCTTTCAGTACAAGTGTTGAACAGTACTCAAGAGTCCGAGTTTTCATTACGTGATCAAAGTCTTGCATGTCTGTGTCCCTCCGAAGGAGACAGAGTAATGTCACGTGACCAGTGGTACCATGCCTGGGTGTACCTCCGATGGAGGTCACAGCAGACATGGTGCGCATTTTCATCACATAATCACAGTGTCCTGTGTCTGTGTGTACCTCTGAATCTGATGAAGGTCACTGCAGACACAAGGCATGGGCACAGTTACTATACATATTATACTTATACTATATCATTACCAAGTGTCTTATTCTACTGTACTGTACTTCTATATTCATAAGTGCGAGTTTTTTATTTTTCATTTGTTACATACTTGTATACTAGTACACAAAGGTGCCCATATCTGTGTGTACCTCCAATGAAGGTCTCTGCAGATATGGTGTCTACTTTATGTATAAAAAGGTACCCATGTCTGTATGTACCTCCAATGAAGGTCTCTGCAGACATGGTGTATACAAAGGCACCCATGTCTGTGTGTACCTCCAATGAAGGTCTCTGCAGACATGATGTATACTTTATGCATACAAAGGTACCCATGTCTGTGTGTACCTTCAATGAAGGTCTCTGCAGACATGGGGTGCATTTTCATTTCATTATATACCTCTGATGGAGGTCATTCTGTACTTTATGTATGTAAAGGTCTCTATGTCTGTGTATACCTCCAATGAAGGTCTCTGTAGACATGGTGCACATTTTCATTATAGACCTCTGGTGGAGTTCACTCCATACTTAAGTGTCCTGTGTCTGTGTGTCCCTTCAATGATGGTCATTCTGTACTTCAGGCTTGGGCACAGTTCTCATACATATACTATGCTATATATTGTATCAAGATGTATATGTACACAAAGTCCGACTTTTTTATTTTTCAGTTACATACATATGTACATACATGCATGTGTCCATCTGTCTCTCTGTCCCAAATTTCGAAAAAAAAAACCTAGCTCAGCCCTGGCGGTACGAAAGAAAAAACATCAATGTCATCCATTCTCCATCCAAGGCGAAATCAGACAAACTCGACGGGAACCTTATACGTTTATATGTTATGTTCCATATCTGAACTTGCACAGCGATAATTAGAAAAAAGTTGAAACGGTCAGACGAACTTTCATTTTTGCTTCATCTTGTACACACTTGTACGTATTGACTTATATTGAGCGTAGTGTTTTTTTTTTCCTTTGCTGCAAGTTGATTTTGCTTTTCCCTTTCTCAGAAGATGTTCAAAATATTCATTTGTATGAAACTCTTGAAGATATATTTACAGTAAAATAGCAACAGAAATTGTATGTCATAAAACATCATGTGAATTGAAAATGTATTCTAAGTGCACATATGGCTCGGATTTCATTTCCTAGGAATCTTATCACAACATGACCCTTGATTCTCCTCTCAGCAAGCCATTGCGAGCAAATGAACAGACAAATTGGGGGTTATTGCAAGGGCGGGAAAGGATGAATTGACCAAGTCCTGCCAACAGAAAAGATGCGTGCTCTTTCCGGGAGCCCTTTCCATAAACAGGTTTACTGTAGTTAAGGTCAGTTGTGCACAAAACAATTTATTGTAGACAAGCACATTTTGTATACAAAAACTATGATATAGCCTGACATTTTGAGGAAAAAGAAGAGACAAGGGTTTATTAAAATACAATATATAGTGTGCCTCAGCTTCAACTTGAACAATGGTATACGTATGACAAGTTGGCTAGTCCAAGACAGAGGCAGACTAAAAGTTGGGAAAGCCTGAAGCGAAATGAGAATCTAGTCATAACCCTAAGGCTTCAACAATACCAGAAGATCTCGCGTTTTATCTCTCAGTTGAATTAACCGTCGTCTATTCTATAGCCACTTTATCAGTACGTCTCATATTGTTCTTTATACAGTACCGTCAACTGATATTCTATACCTAGGCTATGTACTTTGCCTATGGTACATCCTGATCCATATTGAACAATCCCCTGGTCACATTAACTCATTTCCTTGACAGGTATCTATGTCCTTCTATTCAGCACATATCTCTACATGATACGAGGTCGTGAGCAAAGGCACAGTGGTACATACAAGCTCTACCTAGGACTAACAACAACCCTTTTTGTACTGTCTACGATATTTGCTGCGGGTTACACCATCATCTACTTCAGTGACTCTGTCATGTTTTTCGACACAATCAAGACCGGGAATTATCAAACCGTCACCCGATACTTAGCCCTGTCGATAATTTGAAGAGGGTAAACCTTGAGTGCGATTAGCATATTTCATGATGCATATTCATTTGGATTTGACTGTCATTGCTTTTTTTCTAGTTTCCTTGTTGAGCTGATTCCTGTTCTTATCAAGTATGCCCGTATTACATTATAATTCAGACACATACAAGCTGACGTGCCAACAGTATCACGGCAGATTGGATGCTTGTTGGTTTTCCTTTTCCTCTGATCCAAGTTTTCAACTGAAATTTCTGACTATCATAGATACATCGCTGCTATGCAATCTGGGGCTTTGACAAACGAATTGGCATCCCCTTGATAATAGCCTCAATTGTCATGAACGGTACCGTTCCCTCTATTTCCTTGTTATTATCTCCCTATGCCGATAATGTAGTTATCAGCTGTAGGGCTTACTTTCAACATAAAGCATTTCATTGGCCTCAAGAGTATGCGAGGGCAACTATATCATTTGGGAGACAACTCTAATCTCGTGTATTATATCGGTAGTCTTACTATCAATTCCGTTCTGACACTTCTCACTGGTGCGTCTTTTACTGTTTCCGTGTTCTCTGTTCACACCAAATGCATTGCATAGCTGGACGAATTTGGTGGATTCATCGACAAGCTCACGTCTGTAGCAGTCATACAACTTCAGGTGATAAACTGGTCCAATCAGTGTGCAGGATTATGTGCGTTTAGTATACATGTTTCACAGATCTCTCATCATTTATCATTTAGTATAGCCTCGAATCCGGGATTCTCTACCCGCTCTTCCAGATAGCCAATGCCATTGGAAACAACAATGGAGATCCGTCTACAATCCCATTTGACTTCTTGCCACTTGCTGCGCTAATGGCTGTGATTACTCCTTCCCTTCTTATTCTCTATGATGTTGACCATTGACTGGACACAGGGAATCACACCTACACTCATCATGGTACACGCAAAACTTGGTGAAAACGTTGAGAGTCTGCAAATGGGAGAAACTACCTTTTCCACCCTTCAGTTTGGCAATCGGCACGGGACAACTACAACTACAACTACTGGCACTGCACATGTACAATCTCATAACATTGCTCTGTCAGAGATTGCAGTTGTAGCCCCAGGGGAGGAGGGGAAAACATCTGCCTGAAGGTTTAAAGTCTTGAAGCCTGTAGGACGAGTTGATGCTGACACTTGTATTATTTGAAGACCACTTATCATTTATAACTCGTTCCTATAGCAAAACACATCAACAATTGAATTTTTAGCCAAACATTTTAGGGAATCTTTTTGTTTCAAATCAATGTACTAATAGTATTTGATGTCGCTTATATTAGGAGAAACTGTAAGTATATGTACAAGCGATTAGATGTATATATCCGCTGACAGTGGATACTATTATATGTAACACGTATAAATGTCTGTAGTCCGCCAGTGGCGGATATACTTGCGGGCGTAAGTATAATATACATAAGTCCAGTAATAGTAAAACATAAGGCTCCAACCCATTTCAATTAATTACCCATTTAATTGGTTTTATCCCATTACAATTACCATTACAATTACTTGAACTGGTTAATGGGTTGTTAACCCATTAAAAATCAGTAATTAATTGGTTTTTTTTTTCATATGGTTTTTGAGGACTATATGCTGAACAATAGTCACACTAATTTGCCTTCCAATACAGGACCAGCATATATCAATAATGATCACATGGAAAAACACCCTCTATTCATCACATTTGGCACTTTGATTATAAACATATTATATCCAAAATATTGGTTATAACTCAAGCTCACAAATGTTATAATATTATCAAGTTTTCAACTCATTATAGCCAGATTATAGCTGGTAATAATCTAGCTATAATTTTAACACTAGAGAATTATAACCATCCATAATCTGCTTTAATCCAGCTGTAATCTCAACTGGTATTATAAAATTTGTGACCTTGAATTATAACCAGTTTTTCAATAATCTGGTTAAAGTGTCAAATGCGTGACATTGCAAGCAAACAGATGAGTTACTTTCCAAATAGTTGGATGGATTGCTCATGGTTCTCTTACAATCCCTGGTGCCAGAATCTCAGTTGAATATCCGTCCTGTAAGTCTCCCCATATGTGTACCATTCTTCTATAAAAGCTGAGACAACAACCAAGGGAATATGTACAAAGAGTTGGCTACATGATTGTCTCTTTGAATTAGATGTTCAGAAGGTAGTTTTGGGTCAAATTTCTCAGAAAAAAAGAACCAATTAATTACAAATTTTAATGGGTTAATAATCAATTAGAAACCAATTACCGTTAAATACTGAATTTCGAGTAATTGTAATTTAATTGGTTGGAGCCTTAGTAAAACAAGAAAAAGAATATCCGCTGACAGTGAATACTATTATATGTAACGCGTACAAATGTCTGTCCGCCAGCGGCGGATGTACTTGCGGGCGTAAGTATAATATACACAAGTCCATTAATAGTGATTATAAATTAAAACAAGAAATAGAATATCTGCTGTTGACGGATACTACATGTGTATATATACAAAGCTAAAGAATGTAGTCTATAGTGGACTATAGACACTCAGCATGTAAAACAGTACTGTAAGTATGTATATATCTTGTCCTTGTCAGGTTGCGAAGATTCGGTAGTGATAGAAGCACCAGCGTAGGGTGCAAAAGGAATCATGGCGAGGAAAAGGTGTGGTATTCTGACTGGCGGTAATTCTGGTTTAGAAAAGGTCAGTAAGCTTTATAGAGAGAAGAATAAATTGCACACTGGGCCACCTCGATACCTTTTAGACACCCATGCCTTGTAGGCTTGGTCGCGCTCTTTCGGTTTACCAATGCCTAGTCTGAGTTCACCTATTCAAGGTGTACAAATTGGCCAAAGTATTTGAGAAGAGAAGCAAAAAAAAGTACGAGATTCGCAGCGAGAGAAGAGTATCGCAGAGAAGTCTCTGCACGAAAATGTCATTAGTTACGTCGTACAGGAGTGTAAGAATGGATACTCACCCTTTCCAGACTCGGTGAGGATTAACAAGAACGTAATACCAGTTTACCGCACGTTCTCGGACACTGTCGTGCTGTAGACCTTGGATGAGCTTGAAATTAAACCTGGTCAACGCAGTGATGAGACCACAAATTTACAGATACTTACCAGATCTTCAATTATCTTCCAAGGCTGCCAAATTCATCGAATGTCTGATTTCTTGAGCATAATATATATCGCACATTTCCTGGAGAGCGGACTAGAGCTCGGTGTGAAATAGAGCGAAGATTGCAGATTTGGGTATCTACATATAGATACTGCCAGGGGACGAGGTGCACATCATGGTGGTTAGACGGGTACGAAGAACAATTCAGACTCCGCCAGTCAGACGCGTCTTCTCTCACCGCAACAGAAAACTGGCATCAAGTACGCGGCATGGAACTAATCGAAAACAATCAGAGAATCGATTTCTCAATTACGGAACCTAGCCCGACTTCCAATCTCTAAACAATTGTCCTGGATGAGAGTGACTACGGGTGTCTCTTCAACTTGTTCAGACGATCCACAACATTCATTTTAAGACTTGATTTGTTCCTTCAAACCAACTCTCGAATGGAGGGCTTTCAAACAAAACTTCCCGTGTTGACTCTTCCCGACAACATCCACATCATGGACTATCAACCATCACCCTCGGTTCTCAACCGCTTCGCACTTGTCCAATCCTATTGTCAAATCCATTCTTCTTGCCATCTTCAGCTATATTCCTTTTCCTCATACTCGCAGCACATACCACAGGCTTGTTCGTAGGCATGCTCAAGCGAAAAGCTATCTGGTCCCTCATGAGCGCCAGAGGATGTACTAGCAGTTGTAGCTGATGTTGGTGTGTACCCCGCATGTTGTAGGTTTATTCATTATTGACTTATGCTATCCTTGCATTTTCTGAACCAGAAAGTCCCGTCCAACCTTTATCTACCATTCTCCCTCGAATCCGTTACCAAAATACTGGCCATTCTTTGTCTCCGACTTTTGCCAACTCGGGAAGGACTCTTTATTGAAACAATTCTTCCATCCAGCGCTGCTAATGACCGGTTCACGCTAAGTTTTAATGGTCGAGCTTCACGTCTCATCCCAATTGTCGTCTATACAAGCGATCCAGTCTATCGTCACCATCAGCACTGAAGTGACCAAGTGCGGTACGAAGAACATCTGGTTGATTACACGATAGCTGTCGCAGACGTGGTTGTCGAGAAGAGGAAAACTTGGAATGCTGCAGTTCCGGCGGTGATTTATGCTGCTCGTGTGTAAGTATCAACAGGGAAGCGTACGTGACGAGATTTCTTGGTCTGCTTTCATCTCTAATCTGAATGATTCCTTTCCCGCATCTACTAGCTTTTTGCTTTTGTTCACGTTTACAGTCTCCATCACCACCACCATCTGTCTGGATTTTCTCGTCCTGTTTCTAGCTAACCCAACCCTCGTTCTCTTTTAGTGCCAGGATAATTCATATTGGGTCATTTCCACTAGGAGCTGTATAGGCTCATCGCATATGGAAAACGATACACAACCTACGTCCGATAGCGCCAAATCTTTGGACATTCGTACTAACATGCTTGCGTAATATTGTTAACTGGGAGATCATATACTTAGTGATAGGTTCGAGTACTACATCTACTTATCGTTTTAAATACATAGGAAGTAATTGCAATCATAAACAGTAAGAAATCATCAACATTAAGTTATTATGCAGTAACCAGTAGTAATCCGTAATGTAGCGTAGGTTTTCGAAAGCACAAGATAGCATCCTCTAAAGAGACCAAGCCCAAGACAAAACATTTTCGAGTTCCTGGCGGTTAATCACCCCAACTCACAGAAACAGGTCCGGCATCCGAAAAGTTATATATATATATATCTCATATGAAGACGGAGGTGCGGCGGGCATTGGTGTTGAAGCAAAAGTCGGTCTTGTCGAGCCGTTATTCATGGTAGGTCCAGTGTCGACAGCAGAAGTGAGTTCGGTTGGTATAGATGACGCCAATGAGGCACCAGCAGTATTCGATATTGACGTGGAAATAGACTCGGGTATCGGCGTCGGGATGTGTAGCTCGCGATGGTCAGGATGAGGGGTATATGATGACGACGCAGAATGAGAAGAGGTGGGTGAAGGTGGAGGGAAAGAGATGGCAGATGGGACGAGGGCTTTGGGTCGGGGCGTTGCCTGTTAAAGGACGTAATGAGTAATGAGTATAACAATTAAACAAACAACACGCACCTCAGCGCTACGGCTTTACGAGAACAAATGCATTGGTTCCAAGAAATTATGGAGTCTCCGTTAATTTAGTCTACATTCAAAGTCGGAAGAACAGAAAGGGAAGTTCGCAGAAAAGAAAAAACAAGTACAGAAACGAAGAATCGTGACTTGGTGGAGAGCATCCCGTCCAAGAGCAAGTAGTTGAATGAAATCGTTTGGCGTAGGTTTACTACTGGTATTTATACATTGGAAAACTTGAGTAGTGATTCAAGTGGGGAATATGATATAGCTGTACACACACACAAAAGCGAAAGCAAGGAAGAAAAAACTGCATGGATCAGAGGCATGCAGGAGGATAGAACACACGAAAAGACTTCTTTATTCATTCTAGCCAAAAACTCTGGCTCACCATTTGATTTTTTTAATATCCGTACACCGACAGCTCCCTGCTCCTCGGACGACACCGACTCCCAACGCTCGCCCGTACTTTCCCCTGTCAAAGACCTCGGCGGAGACACGACATCTCCGTCTTCTTCCTCGGAATGCGTTTTAAATCGTTTGAACCTTCTTTCTGGGCTACCACCACCACCGTCAACAAGGTCTTTTCTCTGCTCCAATACGTACGCCGCATCAGCATCACCGTCAGCAACCTCGTCCTCCAACTCTTCCGAGCTCCGTTTTCTTGAAGGCGATGTAGGAAGTAGACTTGCTACGCCCTTTGCCGCCCTAGTCAGAGGCAAGGGACTCTCCCTCCTGATCCGCTTTGGCGGCGTACCAGGCGAGCGTCTTTCTTCACTAGCACCTCTTTTCGCATCATCAACCTCGTCACAAGATCTCTTCCTTGGTCTACCAGGGCTCGCAGGCAACGGCGTCTTTAGATCCTCCCTCTCTCGCTCCTTGTCCATAACCCACTTTGGAGGAGGCACCACCTCTGGACTCCTCGACCTCGTGTAACGCTCCCACTCTCTAGACTTTTTGTACGCCGCGCGAATAACATCTTCCTCTTCCGCTCCAACGACAGTTTCCTCTCCAACCTGCTCCTCATACCTCATACTCGTACTCGTACTCTTCCTCCTCCTCTTCAGAATACTCATACTTGTACTAATCACTCGCATATTCCACCTCTTCTCCCTGTCCATCTCCGTGTTCTCCAGCTGCAGCTTCGTCCAACTGAATCTGTACGAGCTGGATTTCTCCGTCACCTCCCGTTGATTTCACCTCGACGCGTTCGATATGTTGGACTTGGGCTTGGTCTTTTTTCTCCGGTGCTTGTTGCGTTTGCTGTTGTCGACATTGACCTTGGATACCAGCGTTGGCCCTTTTCTGTGGCCCGTAAACATACTCTGCATCGGCAGTGGTAGAGTGGTGCGCAAGCTTCTCTCCAGACCTGGAAGGAGATTTAGTCGTGTACTGGAAAAAGAGATTGAAAACTTACATTCTTGAGTGCCTCGGAGCTATAACTCGGTATATTCATTGGTATATACGGAATTGGACGAAGCAGACGAGGCGGGTCCAATACGGGTGATATGGGGATTGGAATCTGTGATGGTGCTGGTGGTGGAGCCGGGTCGTCAGAGCCAACGACAGTGATCGAGGATGACTTGTCGTTGTAATGAGGTGGAGAGTCTAGAATTGAATGTGCTAAGAAAATTTGAATTTTGAGGAGAAGAAGCAACAAAGTGACATTGTGAGCGCGATACTGGCCCGAATTGCATTGCCTTGGGCTCGTTTTGAACATATGGATCCGAAGGGTTTGTTGACACACTTTGAGGCAAGGAAATCCGCTAGCAATTGATGGAGGTATGACTTGGGGGAGGCACCAGGCCCACATGGCCATATCTCGAGAGCGCGGAATCCGTTCGTCATGCGCCTTTTACCAATGGAAAGAGGGCTAAAAGCTACCCCGGGAACGACCCCAAGATGTAATCAGACTGTCCAGAATAGATGGTGCTGCGACTTTGTCATTTTTGGGGAGGTGGAGGTAGAAAAGTGGTGTAGAGAGGGCGATTCTTGTCCGAATTGCGTCGCGAGAGACTCTTTTTGAACGCGTGGATCGGGAGGGCTCGATGCCATGCTTTGAAGCATGAAAATCCGTTCAGAAATGGTGGAGATATGGGTGGGGGGCATGGGAGGGAAACAAATGGACCTAGTGTAAGCACCACTTACCCAATCACCATGAAACCTTCCAATCAGTGAAAACACATATAAAAAAGAATAATAGACGCACCTGGGCCAAATCCATCCGTAGCAACACTTGATACAAAGGTACATAGGTACCACCAGGCCCGTATGGCCATAACTCAAGAACGCGGAATCCGTTCGCCATGCGCCCTTCACCAATGGAAAGAGGACCAAAAAGTACCCCGGGAACGACCCCAACATCTCATCAGACTGTCCAGAATTACAGGTGGTGCGAAGTTTTTAGTTTTTGAGGGTTTTGAAGAAAAGGCATGCTTGTATGCCCAAATCTTGAAGTCTTGACACCAAACGAGCTTCAGAATCGAATTTCATGACATCAGAAACCCAGGAGACCACTCCTGCAGCTTCAAATGTCGAAGGGAGGGAGGGGAATTGTCGTTGGGATGAGGGGACATAACAAGAGAAGACCGGTTACGTAAGTTGACCAGACCATAGATAGTCTATTGCTAATATCATTAGGAAGCGGTTGAGGAAGGTGCTCAGGAGTATGGTAACTCTGCCGCAGAACTGCGTGCAGAGGTGGTCGTTCGAGAGCGGTCGTGCTGGAGGAAATCGTCGAGGAAGCGGTTGATGTTGAGGAATAGAGTACTCTTAGGGGCAATCCCCAACAGAATACTCAGGGGTTGCTGAAAGGTCTCGTCGAGGAAGCGGTTGAGGCGAGTAGGCGGTCGTGGTTGAAGGGAAAGATGTACATTGTACAAGATTGTATGTTACTATTTATCTCGAGTATCGTCTGCGACGATAAAGGCACTCACACCTCACTTCCCTTACTCTCATTTCGACACCTTCTGCCCCCCTCCCGAACTCGACCTCTGGGCCTGCAGGGATGGTTCCCTATGTTTTTGAGGTTGAGAAATTCGAATTCGACATCCCCAAAGCCTCAAAACTTCAAGATGCGGGCATACAAGCTGCCATACTTGAAGACACTCAAAAAAGCAAAAACATCGCAGCAAGTCTGTTTGCGGACCGTTTCTGGAGATGCTGGGGTCTGTTCTGGGATAGTCTTGCGTCCCCTTTCGATTGGTTTGGACCGCAAGACGAACGGATTATGTGTTGTCAAGATATGGCCGTATGTTCCCCCTTGTACTTGTCTGAAGAGTACAAAGTGTTGTTACCGATAGATACGGCCGAGGGTTAGGGTTTGTGTGGAGTGCACTCGATAAGAGAGCAGGCTAGTAAATCCGAGCGAGGGATTGAACTGGGGAGAAACTGGGTACAGCTGGGTAGCTATACCAATCCACCAGTCAGTTTCGCTTTTTATAAGCTCGTCAGTCTCCTTTGTTCTACTGTTTAGTCCGACAATGGCTATCTGGTGGACTTTGCACCATTGTCGTTCAAAATAATCTTGCGATCTCGTTACCTTGCTCTGATGGTAACTAAACACATGCTGTACATGTGTTAACTCTGTTAGTTCCCGAGTAACAGAGGCTAGAAGGCTTCCGCGTGGCTTCCATGAGGGTTCCAACAGCCTCGCGGCCAATGTACTATCAGATGTACTTTCCAAACGCGTACTTTCCTCCTTTATCAGCATGGAATCCGATTCATCCCATTAACCTGAGTCCGTTAGTAGCTTCTAAAGTGTGCGTCAGGGTCAGGGTTAGGGTTAGGGTTTGTGTGGAGTGCACTCGATAAAAGCGCAGGCTAGTAAATCCGAGCGAAGGATTGAACTGGGGAGAAACTGGGTGTAGCTGGGTAGCTGCACCAATCCACCAGTCAGTTTCGCTTTTTATAAGCTCGTCAGTCTCCTTTGTTCTACTGTTTAGTCCGACAATGGCTATCTGGTGGACTTTGCGCCATTGTCGTTCAAAATAATCTTGCGATCTCGTTACCTTGCTCTGATGGTAACTAAACACATGCTGTACGTGTGTTAACTCTGTTAGTTCCCGAGTAACAGAGGCTAGAAGGCTTCCGCGCGGCTTCCATGAGGGTTCCAACAGCCTCGCGGCCAATGTACTATCAGATGTACTTTCCAAACGCGTACTTTCCTCCCTTATCAGCATGGAATCCGATTCATCCCATTAACCTGAGTCCGTTAGTAGCTTCTAAAGTGTGCGTCAACGGGTTACAATAACCACCATGAGGATTCAATAGAAGTTTCCTAGGGTTACTGGGTCTTTTTTGGAGATTAGTAGGGATGAAGTAGGGACGAAAATTATCACAGGGCAGGGACAGAGGGACCAGGGAACCAGGGAGGGAGCAGGGACAGAGGGACCAGGGAACCAGGGAGGGAGCAGGGACAGAGGGACCAGGGAACCAGGGAGGGAGCAGGGACAGAGGGACCAGGGAACCAGGGAGGGACCAGGGAAAAAGAGAATGGACCAGGGAGGTATCATCCTAGTATATCATTCTAGATCATGTACCTTTGACTATATAGATATACCATAATATTTGCTGTACACATAAATATGTGTAATCTGTATCGTCGAGGACAATACACATTTGACTATGCATACACACAATAATGCATATTGTGAGCACAATTCACATTTGACTGTGCATGCACATAATAATGCATATCGTCGAGGACGATACACAGTTGACTGTGTGTACATGCAATAATGTGTATGCATATATGAAAATGCATATCGTCGAGGATGATACACATTTGACTGTGCATACACACAATAATGCATTTTGTTGAGCATGATATGCATTTGACTGTGCACACACACAATAATGAACATTGCATATGTACACATGATAATGTGTATCGTCCTCGACGATACACATTTGACTTTGCATACACACAATTACACATGATAATGTGTATCGTCAAGGACGATACACATTTGACTGTATACATGCAATAATGCGTAAGTACACATGATAATGTGTATCGTCCTCGATGATACACATTTGACTTTGCATACACACAATTACACATGATAATGTGTATCGTCCTCGACGATACACATTTGACTGTGTATACATGCAACAATGCGTAAGTACACATTTGACTTTACATACATGCAATAATGCATATGTACACATGATAATGTGTATCGTCCTCGACGATACACATTTGACTGTGTATACATGCAATAATGTGTATGCATACATGATAATGGGTATCGTCGAGGACGATACATATTTGACTGTGCATACACGCAATAATATGCATACATTTGACTGTACTGCTTACACTACTGTTACATAACCAGACCCTTCTTGCCTTTTCCCCTCATCTCAACAAGTTGAATGGCATCATCCGTTTGACTCCATGTTGTTGGGATTTGGAGATATGGTGAGCTTGTCCTCCAAACCTTGGATTTTTGTATTTTGAGTATATCATTCCAAGCATTTATCCGATTTCTATGTTGTATATACCAGCTTGTAGGGAATTTTAATTAGTATGATAAAGCAATTTGGTCTGTATGAATACATAAAGATTTGAGTGAGATATGAATAAAAAACAGTTGGAAAAACCAGTAAATTGGGAATAACTTTCCGAAAATTAATTTCGGATTTTCGGTGAATATCCGATGTTATAGAGATTGGAAAATAGAGTATTTCAGAATTTTATTTGAAGTAAATGCGATAAGATTTGGTAGAGATATGGATTAAACAGTTTAGCTGGACGAGCATTTGGTCGGAGTTTCAAATTGAAACCTTAATTTTGGACAAAGTCACCGAAAGTCTCCGAGGAAAGTCTCCGAGGAAAGTCTCCGAGAAAAGTCTCCGAGAAAAGTCACCGAAGACAACTCTCCGATGAAAAGTTACCGATGTCTCCGAGCAAAGTTACCGACGTCTCCAATGTCTCCGAGGGAAAATTCCCACGGGTGGTGATTTGTGTCGGGAGGTGGGCATAGAGGTTGCTGATAATGAGGACACAAGAATCTGCCGAAATTCGGGATGCCCGACAAGATATAGGCAAAACTTACATGCCCAAATCTGGAAATATAGGATGGATAAGACCAAAAGTTGCCCGATTTCGATGATCCAAGATAGTAGGTATATGTTTTCAAGGCTGAGGAATCCGATTTTGAAGTCCAATCTTGACTAGCATTATTAGTTAAAAAGATATAAGCAAATTTGTGTCCGAAATCCAAGTAAATCACAAATATCTCAACAATGGCTGCACCAAATTTGATGGTTTATAGCTCAGATTGTAAACAAAATTTATTACTACAAATCATATTTATAGAGCTATTTCTAAAAGTTAGTATGAAGCAGTATACTAAGTCACAGTTGTACCAACAAGTTATCTGAAATCCAAAAGTTGTCTGATTTTGATGATTGGAGAGTGTACATATATGTTTTTGAGGTGGAGGAATCTGAATCAAATGTCCGATTTTGAAAATAATCAATAGTTGTGGAGATATTAAATAATTTATGTTCACAAGCTTAGAAAAGTTTGAATATATCAACAATGAGTGCATTGATTTTGATGATTGGGGGCTCATTTTGAAGCCAGAATTAATGACTATGAAAGATGTTTATAGAGCTTGTTGTCAAAATAAATATTTGCAACTTGCATGTCAGGATTAACAAGTGAGAGTTGATAAATTGTATAGCATTTAACATTGATACTGGAATAACTATTTACTTTTGGAAGTACTCCTTAGAAATACACACACATATATGAAGGTTGTGATAAAAAACAGTATCATCGAGGACGATACACATTTGCCTCTGCATACACACAATAATGCATATCATCAAGGACAATATACATTTGACTGTGCATACGCACAATAATGTACATTGCATATATACACATGATAATGTGTATTGTCGAGGACGATACACATTTGACTGTGCATACACAATAATGCACATTGCATATGTACACATAATAATGTGTATCATCCTTGACGATACACATTTGACTGTGCATACACACAGTAATGTATGTTGCATATGTACACATGATAATGTGTATCATCGAGGACGATACACATTTGACTGTGCATACACAATAATGCACATTGCATATGTACACATAATAATGTGTATCATCCTCGACGATACACATTTGACTGTGCATACACACAGTAATGTATGTTGCATATGTACACATGATAATGTGTATCGTCGAGGACGATACACATTTGACTGTGCATACACAATAATGCACATTGCATATGTACACATAATAATGTGTATCATCCTCGACGATACACATTTGACTGTGCATACACACAGTAATGTATGTTGCATATGTACACATGATAATGTGTATCGTCGAGGACGATACACATTTGACTGTGCATACACACAATAATGTGTATGCATACATGATAATGCATATCATCCTCGACGATACACATTTGACTGTGCATATACACAATAATGTGTATGCATACATGATAATGCATATCGTCGAGGACGATACACATTTGACTGTGCATACACACAATAATGCAAGTTGCATATGTACACATAATAATATGTATCGTCGAGGACAATACAGATTTGACTGTGCATACACACAGTAATGTATGTTGCATATGTACACATGATAATTTGTATCGTCGAGGACGATACACATTTGACTGTGCATACACACAATAATGCAAGTTGCATATGTACACATAATAATATGTATCATCGAGGACAATACAGATTTGACTGTGCATACACACAGTAATATATGTTGCATATGTACACATGATAATGTGTATCGTCGAGGACGATACACATTTGACTGTGAATACACAATAATGCAGATTGCATATGTACACATGATAATGTGTATCATCGAGGAGGATACACATTTGCCTCTGCATACACACAATAATGCATATCGTCGAGGATGATACACATTAGAGTGTACATACATCATAAATTCATATTGTTGAAAATGATTCAAGTGTACGTACACCATACACCTTAGGAATTGACTATATATATAAACCTGAAATGTACACCATAAATGTGTATCGTCGAGGACGATACATGTTTGAGTGCACAGACTTGATGATACACATTTGATTGTACATATCTACCTTAAATATATATTGTGGAGGACAATACATATACATCCATCACAAATATGCAGTACAATACATGTTTGACAATACACATTTGACTGTATACAACCATAGCAAATGGGTATCGTCCTCGACGATACATATTTACTTGGACTTCCAAGCCCTCGGTGACTTTCACCTCTGAAAATTTGGTGACTCCAAACTCTGAAAACTACCTCTGTATGCTCGGTGACTCCAACTTCCAAATACTCTGCATATAACCACCACTGATGTGTATCGTCCTCGACGATACATATTTACTTTGACCTCGGAAAGTTCGGGGACTTTGACCTCGGAACTTTCGGAGACTTTGACCTCGGGACTTTCGGAGACTTTGACCTCGGGGCTTTCGGGGACTTTCAGGGACTTTGACCTCAGGACTTTCAGGGACTTTGACCCGGGGCTTTCGGGGACTTTGACCTTGGGGCTTTCGGGGACTTTGACCTCGGGGCTTTCGGGGACTTTTGGGGACTTTGACCTCGGGGCTTTCAGGGACTTTCGGGGACTTTGACCTCGGGGCTTTCGGGGACTTTCGGGGACTTTCGGGGACTTTCGGGGACTTTCGGGGACTTTGACCTTGGAGCGCTAGGTGACTCTGGCCTCCAAATACTCCACATATAACCAACCCAAATGTGTATCGTCGAGGACGATACATATTTACTTGGACCTCCAAGCCCTCAGTGAATTTCACCTCCAAAAATTCAGTGACCCCAAGCCTCAAAAACTCGGTGACTTTGACCTCGGAATGCTCTGTGACAAAAGATAAAAGCAAATGTATATGTACCAAATAGATTAACGTCTAAGAGAATACTCATCCATACCAATGTACAGTACTTGGTTTAACAAGCGCTCAACAGAATACCCGTGACCGAGGACACTGCGAGCTGCATACTGCTTACACCAAGTATCTGTAAAGGTACAAATGCATAGTCCACAGGCCCAAACAAATAATATAGCTGTATTCATACATAAAAAGTGAAAGCAAAGAAGGAGGGTAATGGTAGCAGAAAGTAGTAGGCCGAGGTGTTGAACTGTAATTCCATGCATGTGTTGTTGATGTTGGCTGGGAATGCCTGGTGCACTCACCTAGACATCCCCAAGAGCACAGTTCCAAGTGCTGATGTTGGCTGGGAATGCCTGGTGCACTCACCTAGACATCCCCAAGAGCACAAAAGAATGAAATGACCATATAAAAAAAACCGCTATTCCAAACATCATGAAAGTTTGAAATAAGCAAAAACCAACTGAAAAGAGGGTTATGGACACACCTGGGCTCATTCCATCCACAGCAACTCTTATTACATCTCAATATAGGTACCAGGAGGAGCACATGTCCGTATCTCCGGAACGAGCGATCCGCGCGTGACGTCGATGGTACCAGTCGAAAGAGGGACCAAATCCGTCCCAGAAACGACCCCAACATCTCCCAAAACGGTCCAGGAACGAGTGCGCCGCGTTGATTAAAAGTTTGAGGAGGTGGAGGAAGAAATAGTCGTAGAGAGCCCAAAACTCGGCCGATTTGCGTCGTTGGGGGCGCGTTTTAATCGCATTGCTCGGGAGGATGTGCTGACACAGTTTAAAGGGGAGGGATCCGTCAAAAATTAGTGGTGGGGTGTGTTGGGGGATGGGGAGGGGAAGAACATGAGCTAGAAAAAAAACCGGAGATGCTGTGGCCATGAAACTTGGCAATTAGCAAGAGGACATATAAAAGAGGGTTATGGACACACCTGAGCCCAATCCCTTCATAGCAAGACTTGGTACCTATGTCCATAGGTACCAGGAGGCCAAGATGGCCATAACTCGGAAACAAGCGGTCGGATCGCTCCGCCGTTTGTACCAGTCGAAAGAGGCGTCCAAAATAGCCCGGAGACGACCCCAGGATCGTCCAAAACGGTCCAGAAATGGGGGTGCTGCGATGTTTTTGGTTTTTGAACCTTTTGAGGTGGAGGGAGGCTTGCAGGTCCTTAGGGTTAGGGTTAGGGTTAGGGTTAGGGTTAGGGTTAGGGTTAGGGTTAGGGTTAGGGTTAGGGTTAGGGTTAGGGTTAGGGTTAGGGTTAGGGTTAGGGTTAGGGTTAGGGTAGGGT